>JAOVVI020006258.1:0-15792 GCA_028571085.2 Nepenthes alata | reverse complement strand
ATGATTATGGATAATGATGGGTTTTAAGACGTAATTCATTACATTTGGTATCAAAGCACATTTGAGAAAGATGCCTTAAGGTTTAAATTTGATTGATTTGAATTTGAGGTCCAAGTTTCAGTAACTTAAGGTTGAGGTATTAGGTCGATTAATTAGTTAAGATGATATGATCTAACATGAATATTAATACTTTAGTGATAAGATTGAAGAGATGGTAGACCAAGAAAGTGATGCTGGAGTTAGCACTTGACCGGACCGGAGGAAGAATATTAGAATCTTATGGGAAGGATGGCAGACATCATGGAATTGATGGTGCAAGGACAATGTAATTCGGAGCCAATTCCAATTTTGGCCCCAACGAATCAAGGGACAACCACCTACGATCGTTTTACGAATAAACAAGTGCCAAAGAGGATTCAGTTTGGTCAACCTCTTTGTCCTAACAATCACTGTTTTCAAGTTGCTCATTGGGGACATCATCCATAACTACATTGATCGACTCTATTATAGTTTGAGTATGAAAATTGTGCACACAAAAGGCTCTATTGGAATGAAGATATCATGAAAATATTTCTTCATCACTTTTAGAGTCGAATTTAGATTTTTCCTATCCCAAACTATGTAGCATTTACTTCTAAAAATCAAAAAATACTTTACATTAGGTTTCTTTTTTTTTTTCCAAAGTTCATTGGGGGTCTTATCTATTCTAGGCCTTAGGTAGATCCTGCTGATTATGTAGCAAGCCGTGCTTATGGCTTTACCCTAGAAGTGCATGGTTATATTTTTGATTTGCATCATAGTTCTAACGATTTCCAAGATTATCCAATTTCTTCATTCCAAAATCCCATTTTGTTGGCATATGATTGGTGCAAAGATTAATGTTGGATTCCTTCTTCATTACCAAAATTATCAAAGCTTGAGTTTTTAAATTGTTTTCCATGATCACTGCAAATTTGCACAATTAGAGTTTCCTTTTTAGTGGTGAGTTTTTTGCACAGAATTTTCACATGATCAGAAATATTAGATTTTTCACGTATGAGATCTATCCAAGAATATTTAGAGTAATTATATACAACCACTAAGATATACCGTTTACCGCCTAAACTCTTAATTCTTAAAGGTTTCATGTGATCCATATGGATCAGTTCAAGGGGATGTGAGATGTGGATGTTATTTAGCAAAGGATGGCTAGCTCTAGTTTTTTTTCCTAGTTGGCACGGACCACACACAAGGTGTTTGACATTAGACAGTTTAGGGAGGCTTTTGACACAATTTTTCTTAGTAATTTTAGATAGATTTTTAAAATTTAGATGTCTACGATATTGATGCTGTAATTTAGTAGTATCAATTTTTATCAGATGAAATCCCAAGACAGGGCCAAGCTCGATATCGTAGAAGTTATTAGGAGTTCTCTTGCCTTCCAACACAAGAGAGCCACTGGTGTCATAAATACAGCACTTATCATGACAAAATTTGACTTCAAGTTTTTCATCAAAAAATTGACTATTATTAAGAAGGTTAGATTTTAACCCAAATACATACAAATTATCATAGGACTTTGAGAGCCCAAAAATACTAATCTGCTCTTTGTCGATAATTGGATCCTTAACTCCATCTCCAAAGACAATGGTCCCATCAGGATGGTCAAAAAGTGATGAAAATATAGCCTTATTGCTACACTTTGAACACCCATTGTTCAGATATCACAACGAATGATTTTGTGCTTTTAGAATAATACGGGCAACTTGACACAAATAATTTTTAGAAGTGTTTTTCATATCACTCTTCTTAATTCATATTTTTTTTTCTAAATTAACTTTATGATTTTGCTTTTTTATCTGTTCGTTTAACTATTGAATATGATTTACAAGTTTGTTTATTTTCATGCATTGTCTTTGGTTGCATAAAAGATTGATGATGTGACAATGAGGACGAATGTGACTAATTTATTTACATACATGGGGGGTTGGCCCAAACTTAGTAAAAGTGTAAATTGTCTTAGATTGGTTTTTGGATCGGTTCATTAAGTGTTTTTGGTATTTGTTTCAACCAATTGGTTAGCTTCAATAGGCTTATTCATCATCTTTTTGGTATTAGGTTTAGGCAGGAAATTTAAACCATTTCTTTTCTCTACATGTTTTGGCACAAATTTAATGGCTTTAGGTGTGCTTATATTTTTATGTGGAATATTAGTGGCGGGAACAAAAACAAAATTTGAATGTCTGCCATGTTTGCAGTTATTTTTTACATATCCCAAACCTTTCATGTTTCCTACTATCTTTTCTAATCCTAACATATGATCAAATTTTTTGGTACTACTTATAAATTTCTTAAGATTATTCTTAACATTTTTAAGCTCAATTTTAAAGATTTGATTTTTTCATTTAAGGAGCTACTTAACATTTCAAGCTCACCATGTTTAACAGTGGTAGATTCCAATTTGGTTTTAATTTTAACTTTTTTTTATACAACTATTTTATAGTTTAGAGATTTATTGGTTTTCTTCAATTTTAGACATTCTCTAAATAATTTATCATAGGTTTCTTAGAGCCCATCAAACTCATTATTAGATTCTTCCAGTGAAAATTTTGAGTATTTTGGTTTTTCTTAGTGGCTTCATCATCACTGACAATAGACATCTTAAAGGCCATATAGTTTACTTCATTCTCTTCGGAGAATCTTTTGCCATTGTTTCTACCTCCTCATCATTTGTTAGAGATACATTCAAGGGTTTTTCTTTTTGTCTTTTAGAAATAGGACTCTCAGTCTAAATATGACTAAAGTCATGGCATTCAAGGTATTAGATTCTTTGAGATTTTTTACTTTTTATGTCTTTACTTTCTTTTTTGTCTTTCTTGATGGAATTATCATTTTCTTTAAAAATTCGTTTGTTACTTTCATTCTTAAATTTTTTTTAAACTTTTTAACAAATTAGGCAAACTATTCTTCACTATATGGCTCATCAAAGTTACAGTCTATCTCTTCCTTAATAGATTTTAGAGTAATTGATTTATTTTTCTTTGACTGTGAAAATGTATACTCATATGTTTATAAAGAGCCAACAAGTTCTTCTATTTCTAATTTGTTAAGATCTTTACTTTTCTTGATTGTTATGATTTTAGGTCTAAATCATTCAAAGAGCGATCTTTAGACTTTTCAGACATTTCTATTTTTTAAAATTTATTCTCCCAAGTTGAACATAGAGTTTACTATATCATTTAATTTAGCATAAAATTTATCATCTTTCATCATCATTTTTTCAAATCTAGTAGTAAGTATTTATAATTTTGAATTATTAACTAATTTTGTTCCTTCATGTTTGATTTTAATAATCTTCCATACATCTTTAGAGATTTTACACATTAAGTTGCGTTTAAATTCTTCAGTGAACACAGCTATACTATTTAAGTTATAGGTATGAAGTTCTTCTTTTGACCATAAAGACATGACTTTTGGTTCATCACTCGTAATGCTTTTGGGTGGTGTCCACCCAAATTGAGTGTTGGACCATACATGTTAATTTATGAATTTAAGGATGGCTCTTATGCATACTTTTCAATAGGTATAGTTACCTCTATCAAAGTATGGAGGAACAGGAAGAGATAAGCTAGTATACATCTAGATTGGGGTCTCGGACTAGGGTGAGTCTATGATACCAAATGAAATAGACTATGGAATCTCAATGCACAACTTGTTTCGACCCCTTTTGTAAATCGTAGAATATAAAATATGGAATATATAATATACGTAAAATATATTTAGATTTAGATTAAATAAATAATCAAAAGTATATAAAATATATGCACAATAATCAGCAATAATCAAGGTAAGATTTTTGTGACAAAATATAACATCAATAACCATAATTATTGAGTAAAATCTTTTAAACTTCTACGGCAAAAAAAAATTCACTAAGAAAATCTATTTACATATCGCGTGATATAGACATACTAACTTAGCCGACTTATTTATATATTGTAACCCCTATTAAGGAACTCCTTAGATTTATCGACGATAATAAAATCTGACGTCTTTTAGTTTTCTTGTCAGTGTTCCTTCACGAGTCGTCGAATCTCTGCACACAATTGGATCCCAATTTCCATACTACCCACATCTTTTACGAGAGTTAATAGGCAGGAAAACGTATGTAAGATAAAGTAAATGAAGTGAGAAATTTTTTAGAATTGAAGCACAATAACCAAGGGTTAGTTTTCTCAAATGGGAGCAATTTAGAAGATTAAAAGAGAGTTCTTTTTCGATGAACGACTGTTAGAATATTTTTTTTGAGTAGTTCTAGCACAAAGAGAATAAGGTGGCTATAGATAATGAGGCTTAAAAATTAGGTTAGAAAATACAGCTATTGAAAAATACACGCCACGGCGCCTGAGCGTCTGTGACGACCTTAACCCAATCTACAACTAATACCCAAATCTATTCACATAGAAAAAATTTTAAATCTCAAATCAATATATAGCACATCACAACTTATAAAAATATAACTATAATAATCTAAACATCCTCATACAAAAAATAAATTTGAAAAAAATATATAGCCCCAAAAAATCCAACAAAATGAAGCAAAATATTAAAAGATATCTCTATAGTATAAAATCAACACTCTCTCTAACTGGGCCTCAATCTCTCTCTCCACAACTCTTTATCTAACTCTAGAGTCGTCATCATCTAAACCAACTATTCTAAAAAAAAATAGTAAGGTGAGCTAAATATCCAACAAGTGATAACAAATCTAAAACAATACAGAAAATATTAATAAATATCTCAGATATACAATACGTGATGTATGCAAAGAGTCATGCAGAATAATATAATATCTAATAGATAAATATATCCAATAATCTGTATTTCTTCGTATTTATGACTTGAATGTATAAGGCAGGTCACTACGGACCCTAATATGACAAAGATAATAAAATTTTATTAATAAGTGGTGAAAATCTCTCAAAATCTGACCTCACAAGAAATAAGGAGATCTCATTATATGAATATCAGTGTGAACGACCTGAAAATCAAATAGCATTTAATAATATGGATTCCATTGAATTCAAATACAGTAAAATTTGATATATAAGTTCTACCGAATACAACTCGTGGATTCCACTGAATATCAAATTTAAGATGTATCAACAATGATAAAATATCATAATGAATATCTTTGGACCTTATTATGTCACCGTGAACCAAATGTTGCATATTTATTTTTCCAACAATTAGGTAAGTGATGTATAGTTATCCATGGTATCATCACTACCCCTACACTCCATTTAGAGGTTGTATCCGTAGCCTACCCATACCAACTGTGATACCCCTCGTCAAATAATATAGTTGATATCATCTCCTACGAAAGTTACATGGTTATAAATATCAATTCACAATAAACAATATACATCATTATTACCATAATATTCAGTATCAGATAAGTGTAAGCCACGCTAAAGTGTCGTAACCTCCCATTCGATTAGATACCTTAATATTTTTATACGCTCTCCTTAACATTGACCATAAGAAACCAATAATTCAAACACTCATGCAATTGAGTATGAAGTAAAGAAGGCTTTGCAATTATAAAAATAGAAATGTCACTTTGTACTAATAAGGACCATACACATACAAATCGAAGATAACGTAAAAAATATCATTATCGAAAAAGAGAAAAAATACCAAGGATAGTTTAAATATTCAATCAAATACCATAATATTTTATTAAATCCTATATATATGTATATATTTACTCATAGATTATCACACAAGGCACACATAGTAGCACCCACGGCTGTCCTCTCTCTCTCCCATACCTATCTCACCCTTACACCTCACACACACGCTACACACACGCCACTATCGTGCACACACCTCACCCAGCAGCACACACCTTACACTACCACTCATGCCACAACACGCACTATGCTGCACTCACTGCACATCGCACACACATATATAACACTGTTCACCTTCAATTTCAGGAACCAA
Organism: Nepenthes alata; assembly: GCA_028571085.2. NCBI lineage: Eukaryota > Viridiplantae > Streptophyta > Magnoliopsida > Caryophyllales > Nepenthaceae > Nepenthes > Nepenthes alata. Next base: position 9,804 of record JAOVVI020006258.1, on the reverse strand, counting down.
ATGCGAGACTGAATTCTTTGCAATTTATGAGCTTCTCACAAATTAAAATTATCTAACATGTAAATTAGAAAATTATGTAACTTTATTGAATCAATATTTAAGCCTTAAGCCTTAATTTAACGTGAAGCCCAAAATCTTGTTTCCAATGAGCCAAAGGCTCTATTTTGCTCCAAGATTCCCTTAATCAAAATTTTTCAAAATCAAAGCATGGAAACGAAAATTCAACTCTCATTACTTAATAGGTAATTTATAAATTTTACATACTAATTATTTTGAACCCAAAATCATATTGATTCTTTGAAAAATCCACGGAAAAGCTGAATGCTCTGTTTTCCCAATTTGTTCATCAATGGCCTAATATTTCCAAAATCCTCCAAAATTTACCCATATATAACAAATTCTTCCATAATATTGATACACAAATAGGAAATTTACATAAAGGTGGAGGAGGAAGATCACGAATTTTTTGCAAATGAATCTCAAATCAACTTGCCTGATTAGCAAGAAATGCCAACGGTGGCTTCGAAAAATCCGAGTAACAACCTATGGTGACAGCAAAGGCGACTACGGTGACAGTGGTAATAGTCGTGGACTCCTGGCTATATTTGTTGGTTTCGTTCGTAACAACCCTCAAAAGAGGAGAACGAAGGCAACGATTGCTTTTAAAGCCAATGAGGGCAACGGAAAGGGAGAAAATGAAACTAGTGACCCAGAGGAAGAAGGGAAAGTCGCTATTCTAATTGATCAGTAGGAGAAGGAGAAGTCGTCACAGCAAAATCGATCGGTAGTTTCTCCCTCTTTCCTCTCCTTCTTCTTTGTTCGTTTGCTTCCCTATTTTCCTCATTCATTATTATTATTATTGTTGTTATTATTATTATTACTATTTATTTTATTTACTTATTATTATTATTTTAACTTTTTAAAATAATTGAACATTTATTATATAAATTAATATTAAATTTTAAAAATATCCAAGATGTCACGGCATTGGTTAGGCTCACCTAGGCTGGCACTGGGTCAACGCCCCAAAATTGAAGCGCGGTTCGGGCAAGCCTCAAGTGTGCTTGTTCATGAAAGGGCACCTCGAGTGCGTACATCCGTAAAATGGCGCTCAAACTCGCTTCAGGCATATATCAAGTGTGAACATACAAGAAATGGTGCTCGTGCACGGGTCAAGCGATAAGCAAGTGTTGATATTAGGAGTTGCGCATCTACAAATATCATGTGTGAATCTGATGCAGATTTTCAGCATAATGAAAATTTTGTCAACGAATGACTAGAGACGGTGATAGAATATAATAGACACTTCCACACGATCTGCACAATTTGCACACCTTTGAAGATGTTTCTCTGTTCATCACAATTTCCACCTGCACAAACTCATAACTATCATATTCCATTGTTATCTAATTCATAACCAGTTAATTTACAACATTATAAGCTCAATCATATTCAGAGAGATGAGATTGAAAGACAAGTCAAGGAGATATTATCCATTGCCATAATCCAACCAAGCACTTCTCCATTGTCTTCAACAATGTTATTAGTGAAAAAGAAAGATGATCATGGCGTTTTTGTATGAATTATAGGCAGCTTAATAATCCCAGCATCAAATATAATTATAGAAGACATATTGCATGAACTTCATGGAGCATATGCTTTTCCAAGTTAGATTTGAAATCCGAGTATCATTAAATTAGAATGCATTCATTAGACATACATAAAATAGCTTTTAAGACTCATCAATGATATTATGAATTTGTTTTGATGCCATTCAGCATGCCCTTGCCACCTTTCAATCTTTAATGAACACAATATTTCAATAGCAATTTGTTACTCGTATTTTATGTTGGCATATTCCATGACCGTGTCAAGTTGCTTGTTTGGTCATTCGTCGATACATTTTACTTGTTTGGAAGCTTTTCATCAGATTTTCATTCAAGGATCGTCATCACACCTCTCTCGGTAACCACGGTTGCCCGTCACCCGACCCACACTTGAGCTCTACTTACAGAGTAGCCAAAACTCAATGCACGCTCGAATCTCTTTTGAGAGCTAATTATTGAGAAGCTGTGCTTAAGTCATGCTCAATCCACGCTCAAGTATCGTATCCAGTAAACCAACGCCTAAAGATAGCTTAACCCACGCTCGAGCTCAAAAAACAGTGCTACAATGCTCGAGGACCACTCGACATGCACTCGAGCAGTGCTGTGTATAACCGTGAAACCCTAGCTAGTGCTCATTGAGTGCTTGAGCTGTACTTGAGCGCCACGGCGCACTTTCCTCCTACTGTTAAAATTTAACCTATTTTTTTCTCCATATCTATACTTGTCTTATGATTTTAATTCTACTGTCTTTTTGGAGTGACTTTGAAGCATCTTTTATCTTGAAAATCCTCTCATCTTTGTGCGCTAATTTAAAAAAAACTTCACTTCAACAATTGTATTTCATTGACAAACTTTTCTCTTCGCATCATGTTTTATTTTTTATACCTCTTCTCGCCTGTTAACCTTCATAGTGATGTCGGTGGTGTGGTTATTGTGCTCTAACAGTGTATGGAAATTCAAGCGGTTCGTGAGGAAAGATTGGCTTAAAGAATAGAAGGTGTCCGGTTCTATTATTACTGTTAGAGTCATATTTTTAATTGGCGAATTTTATAACCTTATGTACTAGTGTATCGGTCCGTTCTGCCCTCCAGTCGCTCGAGCCTGCCCAAAGCCTCCACGCCCTCCTTGCACTCGCTACCCGCTCAACCTTAAAAAAAAGAATGGTCCCCGCTTGCTGTGCGCCTCCTCCGCGCTCGAGCCAAAAATTCAGAATGGACCCCGCTTGCTGGGTGTCGCCCCGCGCTCGAGCGGCGTGGCAACGGGTATATTTTTAAATGTAAACCTTTAGTCCTCTATAAATACCCGACTTATAATTGGGAACCCGAAGAAGACAAAAAGTACTCTGGAGAGCTTGCTTTTGTACCCCATTTTGAGAAAAAAGTTGCTTATGCTCCATTGATATTGCTTATCTTGAGAAAACCAAAAGTTATAAGATTGATCTTCATGTTCAAATAAGTTTAGGCTATTCAAGTGGTTCGAGAGGAAAGATTGACGTGAAGACCGAAAGGTGTCCGGTTTTATTGCTGCAGGCAAATCAGAGGAGTTCCTTGGTAGGGATCACGAGATGGGAGTAAGTCGGCTAGGTTAGCGCGTCGTTACCACCATGTCTGTAAGTTGATTTTTATAGTGCATTGCTTCCCTAGCCGTTGAAGCCCGGAGGGTTTTTTCTCAATTATCGTGGGTATCGAGTTTTTCTCTTCGTCATCAAAAAATCGTGTCTTTTTATTACTGCTTACGCTTACTTATACTTTGCATGATTGATTAGTTTTATTTGGATCTAGAACTAAATATTTTTACGTGTATTGAATATTTATTGTTTACTACTTTTGCTAAATTTATCAGCGTCGAAACATGATTGTATCACGTTAGCACAAAGAGTGCCTTTTTAATTAGCATCAGAGACTTACCCCGATCCATGACCCCGCTCTAGATGCCTACTAGTAAATCTCTGTCCGTTCCTCCCTATTTTAATGGGAACAATTATGTGTACTGAAAAGTACGTATGAGGGTATTTTTAAAATCAATGGATGAGCGTGTTTGGGAAAATACCCAAGTTGGGTGGACGCCACCCACTAGTTTCATTGGTAACGAACTAAAAGTCTTATCTTCATGGACCAAAGAGGAACTTGATGCATGTAATTGGAACAATAAGGGGCTACATACTTTTTTTATGGCTGTATCTTCCGATAAATTTAAACGCATCTCTATGTGTAAAAAATCAAAAGAGGCATGGGATGTTCTTTAGATTACCCACGAAGGCACGAAACTTTTCAAAAATTCAAAACTATAAATGCTCACCACTAAGTTTGAAGAAATATGAATGAAAGATGACGAGACTTTTAATAAATTTTATGCCCAATCAAATGATATTGTCAATTCCACGTTTAATTTAGGAGAACGTATTCTTGAAAATAGAATTGTCCAAAAAGTTCTACGATCTTTGCCTGAATGATTTAGACCAAAGGTTACAGCCATTTAAGAAAGCAAAGAGTTAGATAAATTGAAAATAGAAGAACTTACTCAGCCACTTCAAACTTATGAGCATACTCTTCCTCAATCCAAAAGAAATAAATCAATTGCTCAAAAAACTGTAAAGGAAGAGAAACATCGTCATTCGGACGATGAGTCATTTAGTGATGAAGATTTTACTTTGTTCGTTAAAAATTTTAAAATTTTTTTAAAAATAAGAATAGCAAATAACTTTCCAAAGGCACTGATCTGCCTCAATATTTGTTCAAAAAGGATACAAATGAGACTAATGACATTAAAAATACAAAATCTCAAGGAATCCAATGTCATGAATGCCACGGATTCGGTCATATCCGAATTGAGTTCCTAAATTTTAAACGTTAAAAATAAAAAGCCTTAAATATGTCTCTAACGGATGATGAAGATAATGTAAATCACAATGAACAATCCTCCGAAGATGGTGAAGTGAATTATATGGCATTCAAGATATCCATAATTAGTGATATCGAAGCCACCAGTGCACCTCCCAAACAATTAGAGTCTTCTCATAAAGAATCTGATTGCGAGTTTGATGGGCTTCAAGAAGCACATGATAAATTTTTTAGGGAATGCTTCAATGTAAAGAAAATAAATAAAAGCTTAAATAATAAACTCATTGACTTGGAAAGAGAAAATGATGAAGTGACAACAAAATTGAAGGGTGTCACGGTTACCCATCGTGATCTGGAAATGAAAAACAGCTCCTTGGTTGTAAAAATTAAAACTCTAGAAGTGGAGCTTGAGAACACTAGGAACGATCTGAAGAAATTCTTAAGTGGGACCAAAAAAACTTGATCATATATTGAGGATTGAAAAAGTGACTGGAAATAAAAAGGGTCTGGGATATGTTGAGAAAATCTCTCAACATGGTTCTCAACCTAAAACTGTATTCGTTCCTCCACACAGAGTCCTCCCAAAAATATTATCACACCCAAAGTCATTAAGACCGTGTCTCAACGTCTAAAGAAAAAATTTGGCTCAACTTATTTGCCTAATCCTCACAATCAAAAATCTATGAATAGTTTTTCAAGACCTAAATTTGTGCCTATCTATCATGCGTGTGGAAAATTAGGTAACATTCGCCCTCGATGCTACACCATGAATCTTTTGTACAACCAAAGAAAAGAGTTTAACATGAATAAACTTGTTAATCACATTCAGCAATTGAATGTTCAAGTTACACGATTAAATCAGAAAGTAAATTCGGGGAGAAAAATTTGGGTAAAGAAAAGTGAGCTGAAACACTTTTTCCAAACACATCATTGCCAAGTTGCTCACATTGCCTTAAAAGCTCAAAATTAATCTCTGTGGTACTTGGATAGTGGATGCTCACGACACATGTGTGGAACTAAAGTTATGTTCTCCTCATTGTTAGACCATCCTGATGGGACGGTCATTTTTTATGATGGCTCAAGAGCCCCTATTCTTGGTTGTGGCTTGATATGTATTTTTAGTCTCTCGAAGCCTTGTGATGTCTTGTATATATTAGGGTTAAAATTGAACCTCCTGAGTATTAGTCAATTTTGTGATGACAACTTTGAGGTCCAATTATTTCAAGATAAATGCTCCATCTATGTCACAAATGGCTCAATTATTTTAGAGGGCAATCGTACTCCCGAAAATCTTTACGGTATCGAGCCAAATAATATTCTTGAATGCAAGTCCGCTAAAATTGACACCACAGGATTATGGCATCAACTCTTTGGTCACTTAAACTTCAAAATCCTATAAAAATTTTCAAAGAAGAGTTGTGTCGAAGGCTCCCTAAACTATCATATCAAAAACATCATGTGTGTGGTCCTTGTCAATTAGGAAAATAAATTAGAACAAGTCACCATCTTATAGTGACATCCACACCTCTCAACCTCTTGAACTAATTCATATGGACCTTATGGGGCCTTCCAGAACTGAAAGTTTAAGTGGCAAAAGGTACATCTTAGTGGTTGTGGATGATAACTGTAGGTATTTATGGATAGCCCTTATTCGTGAAAAATATGACACTTTTGACCAAGTAAAAATCATATGTAAAAAAACTTGCTAATGAAAAAGGCACGTCTACCATTAGAATTCGTAGTGATCATGGCAAGGAGTTTGAGAATTCAAATTTTGAAACATTTTGCAATGATGAGGGAATTCACAATGGATTTTCTTCCCCCATCACCCCTCAACAAAACGGAATTATTGAATATAAAAATTGGGTTATTCAAGAAATGGCCAGAACTATGATGCAATGTAAAAATATTGCCAAGCACTTCTGGGGCGAAGCTGTGAGTACGACCTATCACATCATCAACCGGGTCTACCTAAGACCTGGGACAGACATAACTCCATTGAACTTTGGAAAGGAAAGAAACCCAATATTAAGTATTTCCATATCTTCGACTATCAATACTTTATTCTTCATGATCGAAAAAACTTAGCTAAGTTCAACTCCAAAAGTGATGAAGGAATATTCTTGGGATACTCTCTCACTAGTCGAGCCTATCGTGTCTTCAATATACGCACTCAAACAATTATGGAATCCATAAATATTGTTGTGAATGACACTTCTCTTGATCATCCTGAAAATACTGTTTGTTTGCATAAAGAAGATGATCATAATAACTCCTCACCCAACTTACCTTTTTCTGATATTGGGTAAGTAACTCCTACCACCATTTCTACAAAGGAACCCTTTGCTAGAGTTACTCTCAATCATCCAAAGGACCTTATGTTAGGCGATGTCAATGAAGGTATGAGGCTGCATCACCGCATTCTAAATCAACTCGCCTATACCTGTTATGTTTCTCACATCGAACCAAAAATAGTTGAAGAGGCCTTGTTTGATGAGTGCTGGACAAATGCCATGCATGAGGAACTAAATCAATTTGTGAGGAATGATGTCTGGACCCTAGTTTCATGTCCTATCCATACAAATGTCATTCGAATCAAGTGGATATTCAAAAATAAGACCGATAAAAATAAAAATATCACCCGTAATAAAGCTCACCTTGTTGCTCAAGGATATACTCAAGTGGAAGGCATTGACTATGACGAGACCTTTGCCCCTGTGGCTTGTCTCGAGTCTATTCGTATTCTTTTATTTGTTGCATGTACCATGGGTTTTAAATTATACCAAATGAATGTCAAAAGTGTATTTCTTAATGGGTTAATACAGGAAAAAGTCTATGTTGAACAACCGAAAGATTTTGTGAATCTTGCTTTTCGAGATCATGTGTACAAACTCAAGAAGACGCTCTACGGCCTTAAGCAAGCTCCCAAAGCTTGGTACGAATGCCTTACATCGTACCTTTGCGATTATGGTTTTGTTCGAGGGAGTGTTGATAAAATATTATTTATCCAAATGACTAACAAATATATGTTAGTAGCCTAAGTTTATGTTGATGACATCGTCTTTGGCGCTACGGTAGACTCCTGTGCTCATTCCTTTACACAATGTATGGCCTCCGAATTTGAAATGAGTATGACCGGAGAACTTACGCACTTCCTTTGCTTGCAAATTAGGCAACTCCCTCACGGTACATTTATTTTTCAAGCCAAATATGCCAAGGACCTTGTCAAACGCTTATATCTCGATAATTCCAAACATACTCGGTCCCCTATGAGCACCTCCTCCAAGCTGGATCGTGATCCTGCAGGCAAGAGCATTGATCCCTCTCTTTATAGAAGCATGATCGGTAGTCTCTTGTATTTGACAGCTAGTCCACCCGACATAGCGTTTAGTGTCGGTGTTTGCGCCCGTTATCAATATGTTCCTAAAGAATCTCATTTAAGTGCTGTTAAGCGTATTATACGTTATATCAACGGGACGTCTAAACTTGGAATTTTCTTATCTAATGAATCCAATTTCGCATTGGCTGGCTATCAGATGCCGATTGGGCTGAAAATATCAAGGATAAATAGAGTACATTCGGTGGGTATTTTTATGTCGGATCCAACCTGGTGGCTTGGATGAGTAAGAAGCAAAACTCCATCTCTTTATCTACGGCCGAGGCCGAATACATCGCCACGGGAAATTGTTGCACTCAACTCTTATAGATGAAACAAATGATTCTTGACTACGGTATTGTCAAGGACACTATGCAGATTTATTGTGACAATACCAGTACAATTAATATCTCCAAGAATCCTGTCCAACATTTTCATACCAAACATATTTACATTCGACATCATTTCATTCGTGAGCTTGTGAAAACTCGCATTATCTCACTTATCCATACTCCTACCGAACATCAACTGGCCGATATCCTCACTAAACCCTTAGGCAGTGTGCGGTTTGAATTTTTACGCACTGCCATCGGCCTATGTTCACCCCCTGGCGATTCTTCTGTTTCTGAGTGATCCCCTCTCTTTAGCTCTTCATGACAAAAAGGGGGAGATCTTGGTTTATATTTTGGTGTATTTAGATAGGGGGAGATTATGAGAGATGTTATTTCGGTTATTATTACTGTTAAGGGGAGTCTTGTTATTTTCGTTAGGGGAACAATCGTTATATGTTATTTCTGTTTACATTTCAATACTGCTTGTATCTCATGCTTATTTACAGTGCATCCTGTTATTCTCCCTTATTATATTCTGTATTGTTGGTACTAACCATGCTTGACTAGAAAAATTCTGTTACACTCTCAACGCTGCTATCATCACCTCGACGCAGCCGTTCTAGTGTAACTGTTTACATTTTTTTATGTCTCTTATGTATCACTAGGCGTAAGTTTTTATGTATATGGGTTTTATCTCGGTGGTGTCTGAACCCGTGATTCTATTGTATTTATTTATTTTCTGGGTTTTGTCACAAAATTTTCAAAGGAGAATATTGTTAGAGTCATACTTCTAATTGGCAAATTCCATGACCTTATGTACTAATATATCGGTCCATTCCGCCCTCTAGTCGCTCGAGCCCGTCCAAAGCCTCCGCGCCCTCCATACGCTCCACCCGCTCGACCCTAAAAACAGAATGGACCCCGCTCGCTGTGCGCCTCTCCTACGCTCGAGCCCAAAATCTAGAATGGATCCCGCTCGCAGGGGGCCGCCCCGCGTTAGAGCACACGTAGGGTTTCTCTAGAAACCCTCTGTGCGCCCGCCGCGCGCTCAAGCGGCGTGGCAATAAGCATATTTTTAAATGCAAACCTTGAGTCTTCTATAAATACCCGGCTTATAATTGGGAACCCGAAGAAGACAAAAAGGGCTTCGGAGAGCTTATTTTTGTGCCCCATTTTGAGAAGAAAGTTACTTATGCTCCATTGATATTACTTATCTTGAGAAAACCAAAAGTTATAAGATTGATCTTCATGTTCAAATAAGTTTTCTCATTACCTTACATTAACAATTGAAACTCTTCCTTCAACCTTCGTTGAAGACGTTGGTTCGTAAAGAAGGAGACCCGATCATGTTTGGCTATTCAAGTGATTCGAGAGGAAAGATTGACGTGAAGATCGGAAGGTGTCTGGTTCCGTTGCCGTGGAAAAATCCAAGGAGTTCTTTGATAGGGATCATGAGAAGGGATTAAGTCGGCTAGGTTAGCGCGTCGTTACCACCCGGTCTGTAAGTTGATTTTTATAATGCATTGCTTCCCTGGCCATTGAAGCCTGGAGGTTTTTTCTCGATTACCATGGGTATCAAATTTTTTCTTTGTCAACAAAAAATTATGTCTTTTTATTAATGCTTAGCTTAATTATACTTTGCATGATTG
>JAOVVI020006257.1:3213-15792 GCA_028571085.2 Nepenthes alata | reverse complement strand
ATGTGACGGACCATATTTTTTGTCGAAAATCCAGCAGAATTCCATCTATGATACGGACATTCGCTAATATAAAACCTGTACAAATCTCTGTACAGCAACCATAAAATATACACTACACACACACAGGATCCCAACTGCCACAATAACAATAGGTAGCACCAACGTCATAACTCTGATATGACATCGGCTCAAATAAGATACCATCTAGGTAACCAAATATAACCATAAAAACCTACGAAAGCACAAATATTCATCATATACAGGAAAAAACTAAACTACGTAACCACCACCATCATCATCACATACATCAGTAACCATGAGTATCAAAATAAATAATACAAGTTCTCCATCTCATACAAAATCATAAAACTAAGTCCCAAAAGGCTATGTAATCGATATCTATTGCCTATCCTACGCCTACGGCCTATTCGGATTCATCAGATATAAGAGCGTGCTCATCTAAAAGAAAGAAATAAATAAGGGCAAGTCAAATACTCAATAAGTGTAACATAAACAAATAATAAACAATATATATTCAAATGAAATGGGAATGGGATAGGAGCAATAAGTAGGGATGCATGAAGATATGAAACATGATTTAATACACTTACCGATTTACATTTATATTAGCGAATTAGGACCAATAGGTCTTACTAGCTAAAGGTACGAGAGAACGAGAAAAATATCATAATACCTCACATGATTTAAGGTCGTGAGCTTTTATTTTAAATCCAGAAGAATGATCATCTATATATCATGCCTGTAGACGGGCTAATAACAATTTGCCCCCATGTCCCCCAGGGCCTAAAGGTAGTTCCTTATCCTTCCACGGTATTATCTTAAGGCTTGCCAAAAGTATCACCTGTTATAATATGCGGTCAGGATAATCTTTGAATATCCACTGTAATACTAATGACATGCCAAAGGATATTACCCTCCATAGTACAAATCTGTGATCCTAATTTTATGATTTCTTATTCTCTGAGAGGAGGTCCATCAAACTTCTTTCATAAATTTCTCTATCCATGAGAACAAATCAATTATATAACAAATTGTAGATTTTTTTTCGAATACTTTAATGATTTTTATCTTTCTTTCAAATTTAAATCTTCTCACGACTTAATTTGTATGTATGGATATCATTAAGCATAGGAAAGAATAGAAATTCTTACTACCGAGAGACAAATATAACTTTAGAGGCTTCTGGATAACGTTTTCTTTACAAACAGATTACAAACATATTTTTTTGAAGTATACAATTAAACATACGCAAATAAATATAGTTTACATAACAATTAAATAAGGTGGAATCATGCAAAATTTGAAGTTGCCTTGGATGAACAGTGTCGGAGTACAATTTAGAGCTTCGGGACATGCCCAATGGGTTAATACTTGACAAATCGAACACCCAACCGATGAATATATATATTTACGACATGGGTAAATTATAATTAAGGAAAAATCATGCATAAAATTCAAAATGGGAGGTTACATGTGCTGAGCGTAGGTCTAGGGTTTGGGCGAAGCTAAACCGTGCGGATCAAAGGAAAAATCAGACATTAAACAACAAATACTTCATACAATAATCATGAGTTTCGTGATTTACATGATTTGGGTGAATACCGAAATACAAATACCCAAGAGAATACAAATAGAAATCGAAAGAGAGATCAAAGAGGGTATTAGTACACTTATCTCAATCCGATCTACCACTTCTCTAACTGACTTATGCTCGAAATTGGGGGAACCTCGTTTTCCCCTCTTTTTCTCTCTACCCATCGGCTCCCTCTCTCTTCTCATCTTTCTTCGTCCCCGCTTCTATTTCCGGAACTCCCTAATCCCCTGAATTCCCCCTTCGTGTACTTATTATTATTATTTATTATTATTATTATTATTATATATTTACCCTTTATTCTTTAAATCTCAAACTCAAATCGATATTCGGACGACTGAACGGGTACATTTCGGGTGTCAACTCAACAATTCTAAATATCATCCAAATTTTTCATAATATTTAATTAATTTTTATCATACCAAAATTACTCAAAATAATAAATAAACCAATTAAATAGAATAAAAATATTCGAGATATTGCATTCTCCCCTACTTATAAAAATTTTGTCATCAAAATTAACGAATCATAGGAATTAATTAAACCTATATACCTCGGAATAGATTGGGATACTTTTCCCAGATTTCATCCTCTCTCTCCCACGTAGACTCCCCACGGGAATGATTCCTCCATGAAACTTTCACGAGAGGGATCGTCTTCGAGCACAAAATTTGATTCTTGCGATCCAAAATCTCCACTGGCTCTTCCAAATACGATAAATCCTCGTTGATAACCAAAGGGCCAAAATCAATCACATGCGCCAGATCGTGAACGTACTTCCTCAATATCGATACATGGAAGACGTTATGCACCTCAGCCAAATTTGGTGGCAACGCAAATCGATCCGCCGCTTCTCCAACCTTCTCCAAAATCTTGAACTGTCCAATAAAATGTGGCCTCAACTTCCCTTTAACACCAAACCTCATGATTCCCTTCGGCAAAACTTTAAGAAACACAAAATCACCGACCTCAAATCGGAGCTCTGATCTTCCTCGGTCCACGTAACTCTTCTGCCGACTCTAGGCAACCCTTAACTTATCTACAATCACGGCAATCATTTCCAATGTCTCTCTAATCACATCAGGCCCCATAAGTCGTTTATTTTCAGTCTCCTCACATTGGATCAGGGATCGACACTTCCTACCATATAATACCTCAAATGGAGCAGTACCAATGCCTGCCTGAAAGCTATTGTTGTACGTGAACTCCGCCAATGCCAGGTGATCATCCCAACATCCCTTAAACTCCATCACCGAGGCTTGAAGCATATCATCCAAAATTTGAATGGTCCACTCTCACTGAACATCGGTTTGGGGGTGATACATTGTACTAAACTTCAGATTCATCCTTAACTCCCGATGCAAACTCTTTCAAAATTTAAGATGAAGTGTTGTTCACAGTCAGACACAATAGGCGCTGGCACACCATGCAATCTCACAATCTCGCTGATATATAGATGAGCCAGGCGATTATGGGAATATGTGTGACGGACCGGCATATTTTTCTTAAATAACCTCCGTCAATAAACACATAATGAAGCCCATAATTAATATTATAAATTTTTATAGAAAATTGGGTAGAATTTTATTTGTAAATGAGACATTTGCCAAAATACAAACACATGTATTAACCCTGTTCAATAATCCACAAACACAAACAACTCAATTTCACACAGTCTCCAATGCCACAACAATTCACCGGTGGCACCGACATTATAATTCAGGTACGACGCCGGTTTAGAAGGATGCCAACTAGGAATCCCAAACATAACCATAATAAGAAAACCTGCGGAAGCATAATATCCATAATATACAGCAAAAAATGATCATACAATCATCCACATAATAATCATCATAACAGAAACATAAGGTATAAATATTCTGAGTTCTCGAAATCAAATACGAGTCCCTGTTTCGTACATAATGATTAAGCTAAGTCCTCAAGCACCGCACTTGATATCAGTCGCCTATTGTGCTCCTATGGCCTACTCAAACTCGTCGGGCAATAGTGCATTATCATCGGAAAGGAGAAACAGTAAGGGTGAGCGTACGCTCAACAAGTGTAAACATACATCACTATCAAATAATAAATAACTATGTAAATGATAATGGGATGGGGTATCTTGTATTTGTAGCTACAAAGAGAACAGGTAGGGAAAGGAGCAATTAGGTATGCATAATGCCATTTAACATGTTTTAATACATTTATTATTTATATTAGTCTTTGCGGATCAGGGCCAGTAGGTCCTACTAGCAAATGATGTAAGAAGACGATGAAAGGATCATGATACTCCACATGATCTAAGGCCGTGAGGCTTGTTCTTAGACCCAACCGGGAGGTCATCTACATATGATGCCTGTAGATTGGCCAATAACGATACGCCCCATTTCCCCGGGATACCAAGGCAGTCATCGTCCTTCCAAAGTAGTATCCTAAGGCGTACCACGGACATCACCCACTCCCATAAGTCGCTAGGATATGCAACCAAAGTAATCCTTGGATTTCCACCGTGATGGAAATAGCAAGCCAGAGAATACTACCCAATGAACATAAGTCTGTGGTCCTTATTTCATGATTACTTATTCTTTGGATGAAGGATCCATCGTAATTCATTCGCATTATTTCCATTCGGGAGATCACATTTCAATCACATATCTCCATTCGAGAGATCAATTTGATCATATCACACATTGTGGATCGTACCACAGATAAGAAATTTCACCTTGGAGTCCTCCAGAACACATTTCTTTGCAAATAGAGTACAAACACTTATTCCGAAGCTTACATTTACACTTAAACAATTAGACACGAATCTCTTGACAATTAAATGGGGTGGAAGCATGAAAAGTTTCCATTATATCTCGGGTGAACAGTAATAGTGGTCATTTAGAGTGTTCGGACGCCGCAAACAGGCTGATTCTTGTGAGATCGAACGTCCGGTCGATATATATATACAATTTGGACGTGATGATCCATATTTTGGGATCAATTTAACATATTATAAAAGGAAAAATGGGAATCCCGAATTTGGGCATGAGTTAGGGTTTAGTGATACCAAACGGAATGATTCGGATAACAAATTAGACAAATAACTATATATTTTTGAACATTAATCATGGGCTATGTAATTTTCACGTTTTGAGTGGGTATCGAGACGAGAATACCAGAAGAAAAATGGATAAAAATCAAAAGATAGTAAATAGTAAGTATGAGAACCCTTGCCTCGACCCGGTGTACCATTTCTCCAACTAACTCGAACTCAAAATCGGACCCGAAGGCCTCCATTTTCTCCTCTTCTCCTTTGCGCGGTCTCTCTCCTAGCATCGGCCTCCACACACACAACCGCCTCACCCGGGCCACCGCCGCCTTGCTCATGTGTTGTTGTCGCCTGACAGTCATTGCCGGCCACCGCATGCCACCGGCTAAGCCAACCATCATGCCATAAAACCCTAACCCTCACACCCTCTCTCTCTCCCCCCGATTGCTCCCCCTCATTTTTTCCTTCTGCTTATTGCTATTATTATTATTATTATTATTATTATTATATATCATTTTCTTTTAATCTCAAAATTCAAATTGATACTCGAACGATCGAACAAGCGCACCCCGACACCGGCTCAACAATTTCAAATATTCACAAAAATTTTTATAATATTAAATTAATTTTTATCACACTGAAATTACTCAAAAATAAATAAATCAATCAATCCAATTAAATCGAATAAAAAAATATTTGAGATATTACAATATGTAGTCCGAATGGTCATAAAATCTGCAGATTTCGTCAGCCGATCCACAATAACCCAGATTGCATCATGATTTCTCGGAGTCCTAGGCAAATCGAAAACAAAGTCTATCGAAATGTCCTCCCATTTTCAACTCGGGACAGACAACGGCTGCAACAAACCCGAAAACTTCCTCCTCTCAGCCTTTAGCTACTGACAAATGAGACATCGTCTAATAAAAGCAACTATATATCTACGCATGTTCCTCCACCAGAACATCGTCTTCAAATCTTGGTAAATTTTATTGATCCTAGGGTGAATAGTGTACCTGGTTTGGTGCGCCTCTTTCATGATTTATTTTTTTAACTCCTTATCATTAGGCACATATAGCCGCTCCTGGAATCTCAAGACTCCGTCAGCACGAACACTGAAATCAATCCAAAATTCTCTACCAAGATCACCAACAATGTCCATAAAAAACGGACATTCACTTATCATTCCTTGATCCTCTAGAAAATCTCGAGCTACACCTGCAATAAAGATAGCATCATACGATTTCCCTAGACGTAACACCAGATGTGGTAAGATTTCAGACAATCTAGTATTTCCATCTACTTTATCTACATCGTCGCCACCAAACTAGTCTAGCGACTTAGGGTATCTGTAACCACATTCGCCTTCTTCAGCCGAAACTGGATCTCACAATCATAATCCTTAAGAAATTTGATCCATTGTCGCTGCCTCATATCAACTCCTTCTATAAAAATAGATACTTGAGGTTCTTGTGATCGGAGTACACCAAAAATTTCTCACCATATAAATAGTGTCTCTAAATCTTCAATACAAATACCACGACGGTTAACTCTAAATCATAGGTTGGGTAATTCTTCTTGTGGGCCTTCAATTGTCAAGACATATAGGCAACCACCTTCCCATTCTGCATTAAAACACATCCGAGCCCAATCTTAGAAGCATCGCAGTAAACCTAAAAACCACCAAAATTATTGGAAAGAGTCAGAATTAGTGTAGAAGTCAACCGATCCTTCAACTCTCAAAAATTACGAACACATTCCTCGGTCCATTCAAATATGCCTTTTTTCTTCGTTAACTGGGTAAGCGGCAATACAATATGAGAAAAATTCTCCACAAATCGACGATAGTAGCCGGCCATACCCAAAACGTTATGGGCCTCTGTCACGGTCTTCAATCGATCCCAACTGATCACGGCTTTGTCCTTCGAAACTGCTGAGACGCCTCCATTTGAAATGGCGTGGCCGAGAAATACAACCTCGTCAAGCCAGAATTCTCATTTCTTCAACTTCGCAAATAATTAATGCTCCCTGAGAGTCTGGAGGACAATCCTCAAGTGCTCCTTATGCTCCATAGCACTCCACGAATAGATCAGGATATCATCGATGAAAACTACTACAAACTTATCCAAATAGGGCTGAAAAACCATATTCATCAAATCCATAAACACTGCGGGAGCATTCATCAATCCGAATGGCATAACAAGAAACTCATAATGGTCATATCTTGTTTGAAATGCCATCTTCGCAACATCTTTTTGCTTAATTTGGAGTTGGCGATAGCCCGATTGAATATAGATCTTTGAGAACACTCAAGTTCCTTACAATTGATCAAGAGGTCATCAATCCGCGGCAACGGATACTTATTCTTTATCGTGATCTTGTTCAACTCACAATAATCCACGCAATGCCGCAAGGTCCCATCCTTCTTCTTCACAAATAGGACTGGAGCACCCCATGGTGAAACACTGGGTCTAATAAACCCATATCAAGCAAATCTTACAACTGCTATTTCAACTCTTTTAGCCCAACAGGGGCCATGCGATAAGGGGTCCTCAAAATAGGTGCTAATTCCAACACGAGATCAATCCCGAACTCGATCTCACGGTGCGGTGGCAGAGCAGACAGCTTATCTGGAAACACATTCTCAAATTTGCACACAACCGAAATCTCCTTCGCTGACAGCTCACGGCTCTCCACAACACTAGAATAAGCCAAAAAGGCTTCACAACCGCTCTTTAATAGATGGCGGGCTTGGAGGGCCGAAATAAAACTAGATTCCTTCTATCTCTGGATTCCTTTAATATGAAAGGGCTCACATTTCGGCATCGCAAAGTCCACCCTCTTATGAAAACAATCAATAGTTGCATGATATTTTGACAACCAACCATACCCAAGATAACACCAAAATCATGCATCTCCAGAAGGATTAGATCAACTACCAAAGATAAACTATTCACCTCAACAACACACCAAGGGTAGGAAACATCGATGATGATAGAAGATCCCATGGGCGTTGAAACCATCAAAGAGAAACCAAGAATCGTAGGAAAGGATGCAATATGACAGGCAAACCGTGAAAAAACAATGAATGCATAGACCCAAAATCAAAAAGTACTGTATAAAAAAGGCCACAAATGGAGAGAATACCTTCAACCACATTATCTAATGTCTTGGCTTCACTCACGGACACTACAAAGGCCTTTCCTTGTACCACAGGCTTCGGAGCACGGACCTTCGGTGGATGAGGGAATTCCTTGACCCTATGCCCCACTTGACTGCAATTGAAATAGACACCCATCAATTTAAGACAAGGCCTACTCCCATGCATCTTCCCACAATGTTGCATGGGCTCACTGAAGCTTGAGAAGATGAAGAGGTCTGACTACCCTTCTTATTAGAATCCAACTGCCTTGTTTTCTTGGACGGCCTCCCTGAACTTGCATCAAAACTAATACCAATTCCAAATTTGTCCGACGATCGCTTCTTGAAAAACTCTTCATTAACAAGCTCTTGCTCATAGATCAGGGCACGTTCCAACACATCTGCGTAGGTCATCAGCTTTAGGGTCGCTAACTACTTGCGGATGTCATCCCACAAGTCTTGCAAAGAATTCATCGCCTTCCTCTCCTCATCATCGACCATGTAAGAGGTGAACAGTGACAACTCACTAAACTTGGCATCGTACTTGGCCATGGTCTAACCACCCTACCTCAAACGGATGAACTCCTCCTTCTTTTGGACACGAAGGTTGGAAGGAAAATATTTCTCCATGAATGATTCCTCAAATATCGGCTAGATAATCTCGTCCTCAGGCACCCCAAAGGCTCTCTTCTTCATTTGCCACCAGTGGTGTGCCTCACCCTCTAGTCGGTAGGACGCAAACAGAACTCGATCCTCCTTAGGGTATCGAATAACAACGAACACTTTCTTCAATCTCTCAAACCATGTGTCTACTTTAATAGGGTTAGGCTCCCCCAAGAATTCTGGGACTCGCTTTTGGACGAAGCAATCATAGGCAGAAGGTCTCGGATTAGCAGGAGCCTGTATAGGATCTGGAGCAGGAACAGGCACAGATTGCTTTGCTTCATGTCCTTAATAATGTTTGTCATTCGTCCCAATAGATTCAAACACTCGGCCTCCAGATCTTCTGGCCGACCACCTCCTCGCGAGCCTCTACGTCTAGGCGGCATGTTCAGCTTTTGAAGATACATTTGAAGCAAGAACAATTACGAACTAATCGAAGGATTGGACTCTAATTACGATATTATAATCTACGCAATTAAATAAGACTACCGTCCTAACTTAGTTCTAATCTAAGTTACGCGGGTTAGGGTAACTACAACTATCCGTCCTAACTTAGCCATTCCATGCCAACACCTATACTACCCTAAACTTCCGTATAAGATCGAAATCAATTCTAAGGTATCTCTTTCTTTGATACCAACTGTAACGGACCGTATTTTCTACCAAAAATTCGGTAGAGTTTCGTTTATAATACGGAAATCTGTCAATATAAAACCTATATAAATTCCTATACGGCAATCACAAAATACACACTACACACACACAGGATCCCAACTTCCACAATTACAACAGGTGACATTGACGTTAAACTCCGGTACGACATCAACTCAGATAAGATGGCAACTAGGCAACCAAATATAACTATAAAAACCTGCGGAAGCACAAACATATATCATATACAGTCAAAAACTAAACTATGTAACCATCATCATCATCATCATCATCACATACATCAGTAACCATGAGTATCAAAATAAATAATACAAGTTCTCCGTCTCATACAAAATTATAAAACTAAGTCCCAAAAAGCTTTGCAATCGATATCTACTGTCTATCCTGTGCTTACAGCTTACTTGGACTCGTCAGGCATAAGGGCATAATTATTTGAAAGGAAGAAAAAAGTAAGGGTGAGCCAAATGCTTAGCAAATGTAATATAAACAAATAATAAACAATATATGTTCAAATAAAATGGGAATGGGATGGGAACAATAAGTAGGGATGCATGAATATATGAAATATGATTTAATGCACTTACTGATTTACATTTATTTTTACGGATCAGGATTAGTAAGTCTTACTAATTAAAAATACGGGAGTACGAGAAAAAGGATCATAATACCCATCATGATCTAAAGTCATGAGCTCTTATTTTAAACCCAGAGGGATGACCATCTACATATCATACCTTTAGAATGGCCAATAACAATATTCCCCCATGTCCCTTGGGGCCCAGAGGCAGTTCCTCATCCTTTCACAGTAATGTCTTAAGGCTTGTCAAGAGTATCACTTGCTACAATACGCAACCAGGATAATTCTTGAGTCTTCACTGTAATACTAATGGCATACCAAGGGATATTACCTTCCATAACATAAATCCATGGTCCTAGTTTTATAATTTATTATTCTTTGAGGGAGGTCCACCAAACTTCTTTTACATATTTATCCATTCGGGAGAACAAATCAATCATATAACAAATTGTAGAATTTTTTTCGAATACTTGTATAATTTTTATCTTTCTTTCAAATTTAAATCTTCTTATAACTTATTTTATTTGCATGAATATAATGAGCATAGGAAAGAATAGAAATTTTTACCATCGAGAGACAATTATAACTTTAGAGGCTTCCGGACAATATTTTCTTCACAAATGGATCAAAAACATATTTTTTCAGATTATACAATTAAACATATGAAAATAAATATAACTTGCATAACAATTAAATAAGGTGAAATCATGCAAAATTCTTGGTTGTCTCAGATGAAGCAGAGCACAATTCTGAACTTCTGAACATGCCAAATGGGTCAATACTTAGAAAATCAAACACCCAATCGATAAATATATATATTTAGGATATGGGTAAATTATAAATAAGGACAAATCATACATAGAGTTTGAATTGGAAGGGGTATATAAGCTGGGCGCGAGTCTAGGGTTTCACCAAAGTGAAATCCACGTGAAATGTGGGGGAAATGGACATCAAACCACAAATAATCTATGTAAGAGGCATGGGTTCCGTGATTTATATGATTTGGGTGGGTACCGGAACGAAAATATCCAAAAAAAATGAATAAAAATCACAAGAGAGAACAAAGAGGGTATGAGTATACTTACCTCAACCCGATCTATTATTTCTCCAACTAGCTCCAAGACGGATTCGAACCGAAGAGCTTCGTTTCCCCCTTCTCTCTCATCTCCTTTGTGCTCCCTCTCTCTCTCCTCTCTCTCAGATTTTCCCAATTTTTCAACGGTAAAAAACCCGACGCGTCATTTATAACAAACTAGCACTCGAGCGCATGGCGAGAGCACTTTGGATGCCAGCACACTAGAATTGGCACTCGCTAGGAGGCTCGAGACACGATGGGCGCGAGTCAGGCCTGCAGCGAGCCAGCTTCGTGAACGCACCGTCTTGGACCCGTTTCAATCTTTCAAACAGAATATTTCATATTCTTGGATCCTAATTTTGATTATATTAGCTTAATAATTCACGATTATCGTAATTTAAAACTCGAATCTCATTTACGAATCAACTTTTTGAGGTTAAGAATGCCGGTTCTTAATTTTACCAATTTCGGGTATTTGGATTTTTCAATCTGATTTCTTCAGTGTTTTTGGACCTCGATTCACTTATTTTAATTTAATTATTCCTAATTACCATATCTTGAATACCGATAACATACAGTGGTCGGTTGACTGTGATTCAAAACGGCCTCAATCTTCTTCGAATCCACTAAAATGCCTCCATTTGATATGATGTGCCCAATAACACTATCTCCTCGAGCCAAAACTTGTATTTCTTTAACTTGGCATACAACCTCCACTCTCAGAGTGTTTGGAGCACAATCCTCAGATGTGCCTTATGCTCATCATAACTCCTCGACTACATTAATATATCATCGATGAATGCCACCAGGAAATGATCCAAATAGGGATGGAATATTCAATTCATCAAATTCAAAAATGCTGCAAGGGAATTTGTTAATCCAAACAGTATCACCAAAAACGCATAATGCCCATACCTTGATCAAAAAGCAATCTTCACTATATCTTTCTTCTTAATCCTCAATTGGTGATAATCCGATTAGTGGTCTATCTTTGAAAACACTTGGGCTCCCTGCAATTAATCAAATATGTCATCAATTCATGATAACGAATACTTGTTCTTGATGGTAATCTTGTTCAACTTCCGATAATCGATGTACAATCTCAAGGATTCATCCTTCTTCTTTATGAACAACATTAGGGATCCCTAATGCGACACACTTGGCTTAATGAATCCTTTGTCCAGAAGCTCTTGCAACTACTGCTTCTGTTCCTTTAACTATAGTACTGCCATTCTATATGGCGCCTTTGAAAAATTGTGCCGCTCCGGGCATAATCTGTTATGACTTCCAATCATGCTAGCATAAGCCAAATTGGCTTGACACTCGCTTGCAATCAAATGACAGGCATGTAAGGCCGAAATCAAATACGAAGATCCTTTTTGCACTACGCCTTGGAAATAAAAGGACTCACAACCCAGAATATCAAAATAAACCTTCTTGTGGAAACAATCCATACTAGTATGATAACTGGTCAACCAATCCATGCCTGGGAGTACATCGAAATCATACATCTCAAGCAATATCAAATCCATCGGCAACTGAAGCCCATTAATCCAAACAATACACCCAGGGTGCACAATATCGGTGACCAGAGATGACCCGTAGGTGTTAACACAATCAAAGCATACTCCAAAATCTTCAGAGGAGACAAAAGATGGCAAACTAATTTAGGGAATATAAATGAATGCTTAGATCCCAAATCTAAAAACACATAAGCTGAAGCATTGAAAATAACGAGGGTACCTTCAACGAGATTAGGCGATGCTTCCGCATCCGTTGCTGTAACCATGAATGCTCGACCC
>JAOVVI020006256.1:0-15792 GCA_028571085.2 Nepenthes alata | reverse complement strand
GTGTTTCAGCAAACTAATTTATCATCGGGGTGCATTAACCGATCAACGTATGTTGACCGGCTGGAAGGCAGAAAACAGTCAACAGGAGAGTTGACAGGAAGGCTATGGAGGACGGTCAAGTTCTTCGGATAGCAGTTGAAGATGGTCAACAGGAGAGTTGACCGGATGTCTATGGAGGGCGGTCAAGTTCTCAGAATAGCAGCTGAAGACGGTCAACAAGGGTGTTGACCGGTCTCGTGGAGAACACGGACGGCCAACGTTTGGACGCCCGCCAGGCAATCCAGGACAACGCCAGTTCAGCAGATTTTTTTTAGATACGTGATCTCAGACGGTTATGCAGGAGCGATTTTTTTGGACAGAGCATATTCATATTGTTGGAAAGGACCGATTTTGTCCTTTTGTTCTCTGTATGAAATATTGCCCTAGATCTTTCAGAGTGTGTGGCCGTTGATATTAAAAACAAGTATTGTAACTTGCTGGATATGTGCGGTAAAGAGAGTATAGCAGAGGAGCTGTGAGGGAACAAGAGAGGAGTGCACCACCAGTGAGAATGAGAAGAAAGAAAAACAGAGAGTAAAAGAGTGTAGTGTTTTCTGTTTACTCCGATAAAATTTTTCTTTGTTATTATCGGGTGTGTAGCGGATACTCCATCTTGGAGGTTTGTAACCTATTTCAAATAGTGGATTTGATGTCGACTCTACTCCCGTGGTTTTTCCCTTGGTTTATAAGGGTTTCTACATAAAACGGCGTGTGCTTCTTCTTCCTCTTTCCCTTCACTGTGTGTCATTCTGTCCGGCAAAAAGCCAACAGAATATCGGTCAGTTATGGGTCAAGCACTAGGATATAATCATACTGCATATGAGTTCCTATCAGATGCGTATCAAATACTAACATTTTATTCTAAACACGCACATGCACCACTCAAATACACATTAAATGTAGATATTCTACCTAAATCATGCTTGTGTGTGGGTCAAGCGCAGGCCAGATGCCACTCGATCGAAATTATATCAGTCTAATACTTAATTTTTAACTAGAAATCTTAACTAACCTTAAAATTTTATTATTTTAATTAAATTAATCATTAATAAAATTATATTTTGATACTCATATCTTATAGGTTTTCTCCTTGTCGTCAAAATTCTAACAGCCTACTAGGCACAAGGTAATAAGTCAGTGAGGGACCTTGCATAGGGCTAGTGACCTTGGCCTTGTCTACCTTTTCCCTTATTGCTCCTTCTTAAAGTTGAAGCCTGTGGAAAAGGGGCATCAAATTATTAAGGATTTTCCCCAAACCTATTGATGCAATCGAGCCGATCTCGGACTGACTACCGGCAGATTCACCGATTTCTTGTGGAAGTAAAGGGAAGGGGGAGTTCTCGGGCAAGGGATGAAGACGATGAACAGTAGGGAAGGGAAAGGTTCGAGAGAGAGAGAGAGAGAGAGAGAGAAGACGAGTGGCAGAGAACTGAATGAATATTACTTACCTTTCCAATCTGTTTTTTGCCAATATGTATTGCCAGCCAGTTTAACTGAAAAGCCACCTCACGTGACAGTATACCAGTATTCTAAAATGTAATATATACCCTAACAATATAATATCCTCACAGTTAATAATATAAAATAACTATATAAAATCCCGGTATCTTTGTGGAGGTTGTGTTATGCGCGAGCTTTTGTGGGTTCGCGATTGCGGCGGTTGTGCCGGAGTATCCGCCGCAATGAGACCGGTACCATTACCCTCCTCATCGAACACTACCTTGTCCTCAAGGTTGAAAGAAGGAAAATCTTGCATCAGTTCCACAGCTGGTTCCCACGTGGCATCGGTGGCAGGCTCGGAGTGCCACTAGACGAGGAGTTAAGGGATGAAAGCACCTCGCTGAAGCACTTTGCGGAAGCCAAGGATATGGACTGGAGTGAGGAGTGGTTGAGTCCCCTGTACTGCCGGTGGAAATGTAACCGGCTTGCTGGGGCCATCTGTAGGGCCAGGCTTCAGCAGAGAAACGTGAAAAATGTTGTGAATCTGGGAATCCGCAGGAAGCTCCAAGCGGTACGCGACAGACCCAATT
Source organism: Nepenthes alata (assembly GCA_028571085.2). Taxonomy (NCBI): domain Eukaryota; kingdom Viridiplantae; phylum Streptophyta; class Magnoliopsida; order Caryophyllales; family Nepenthaceae; genus Nepenthes; species Nepenthes alata. The sequence continues at coordinate 13,723 of JAOVVI020006256.1, read as the reverse complement.
ATTGCGGTAATACGGAAAGGTCCATAGTAGCGTTTGGCCAATTTGTTGGACTGACGGTGTGCGATCAATGATTGTCGATAAGGTTAGAGCTTGACGTAAACCCAATCTCCCAACTGAAATTCCTTCTCGAATTGATGGGGATCTGCTTGATTCTTCATGCGAACCTGGGCCCGCAACAAATTGGCCTGAAGCCGAGCGAGCACAGAAGCCCAAGTGGATAGCTGATCATCCACAGCCGCGACCAAGGAACTGCCATGAAGGTACTCGACCAGGGAGGGAGGGGGAATGCCGTAAACGGCCTCGAATGGGCTCATCTTAGTGGAGGAATGCCACGCTGTGTTATAACTCCATTCCGCCCAAGGAAGGAATTGGGTCTAGGCAGCCGGGTGGTCGGACACAAAGCAGCGAAGATAATCTTCGAGACAACGGTTGACAACTTCTATTTGTCCGTCAGTTTGGGGGTGGTAGGCGCTGCTTCGGCTGAGTGTGGTATTTTGCAGCTTAAAGAATTCGGCCCAGAACATACTCATGAAAATGGGGTCATGGTCCGAGACAATTTCAGAGGGCATTCCATGGAGGCGACAGATTTCCTGAATGAAAACAGCAGCAAGGTCTTCCGCTGTGAAGGGGTTACAGAGGCCCACAAAATGAGCATACTTCGAAAGGCGATCGACCACTACCCATATGACCGTCTTGCCTTGAGAAAGTGGCAAGTGGGTTATAAAGTCCATGGAGATGGAGGTCCAAATGGTCTTGGGTATCGGCAGTGGCTGAAGCTTACCGGGATAGGCTACGTTGAGGGATTTAGCTTGTTGGCATGTAGCGCATTGGGAGACGAAGGTGTGGATGTCATTGCGCATTTTTGGCCAATAAAAATGGGCGGCGATACGCGCTAACGTTCGCTGGGATCCAGTATGGCCCCCTGCAGGCGAGGCATGGTACTCATGCAAGATAAGATCTTGCAATGCTGATTCGGGGGGAATGAAGACTCGTTCCTTGAAGAAGACCAAGCCATCGCGCACTGAGTAGTTGTCGAAGTCCCCGGGCCGATCCTGTATGGCAGACATGAAGTCTGCTGAAGCTGGATGTCGGCCATAAAATTGTCTGAGAGCAGCCAGCAGTGCTACAACCGGGCGGGAGGAGTAAAGGGCATGGCAAGCACCTTCTGGCAGTCTGGATAGTGCATCAGCTGGGCAATTATCCTTGCCCGGTTTGTAAATGATTTCAAAGTCATATCCCAACAGTTTGGTGAGCCACCGCTGCTGTTCGGGAGTGTGAATGGTTTGATTCAAGAGAGCCTTGAGTGGCAAGTGGTCTGTCTGCACGCTGAAGTGGGTACCCAGCAAGTATGGCCGCCATTTCTTGATGGATTCGGAGATAGCACACAGCTCCCGTATGTACGTAGAGGCATTTTGCAGTCGGGGACTAAGCTGTTTACTGAAGAAGGCAATGGGGTGTCCCGCTTGGAGGAGCACAGCACCAATGCCGTGTCCCGAAGCATCTGTTTGAATGGTGAACGGTTTGGAGTAGTCCGGTAGGGCCATTACTGGGGTCGTTGTGAGGGCTGTTTTGAGGGCCAGGAAGGCTGTGGTGGTTGCAGTGGACCAAATAAAGGCATCCTTCCTCAGCAGGTGTGTAAGTGGTGCAGCAATTTGGGCGTACCGGGCGACGAATCTGCGGTAGTAGCCAGCCAAACCCAAGAATCCCCGGAGCCTTTTGACACTTGTGGGAGCCGGCCAGTTCTGGATGGCCTCAATTTTGGCAGGGTCAACTTCAACCCCTTGGGCTGATACAATGTGTCCCAAGTAGGCGATAGATGTTTCCCCGAATTCGCATTTGCTGCGCTTAACATAAAAAACTTGGTCCTTCAGAATCTGGAGGACATTTTCCACATGAACACAGTGCTGCTCCCAGTCAGAACTATAAATCAGAATGTCGTCGAAGAATACTAACACAAACTTCCGGAGGGCTGAACGGAAAATGTTATTCATTTCGGCTTGGAAGGTGGACGGTGCGTTGGTCAAGCCAAAGGGCATTACTAAAAACTCGTAGTGGCCTTCATGTGTTCTAAAAGCTGTCTTGTGGACATCGGCTGGATGCACCCGAATCTGGTGGTACCCGGATCGCAAGTCCAGCTTCGAGAACACCCGTGCCCCATGTAACTCATCCAAGAGCTCATCTACGGTGGGAATGGGAAACCGGTCCTTGATGGTGATCGCGTTGAGGGCGCGATAATCTACACAAAACCGCCAGCTACCATCCTTTTTCTTGACTAACAAAACTGGTGAGGAGAATGGGCTCGTGCTCGGCTGAATTATGCCTTCCATAAGCATTTCACGGATCAGCTGTTCCATTTCAGTTTTCTGGAAGTGGGGGTATCGATAGGGTCTAACATTCACGGGTTCGGTTTGTGGGGTGAGGGGAATTCGGTGGTCTGTAGCTCGGGTTGGAGGTAGGCCATGTGGTAGCTCAAATATATTGGAGAAGGAGTTGATAATTTGGGCGAGTTTCTGGGCATTTTGTGGATCAGTGGCTGAGGCAAGTTGGGGGCAATCTCGTGGTGCTGATTGTGGCAGGGGCTCCGGTGTGGACAACAGGGTGAGGTGAAAGTAGGAAACCACTGAACGGGTGGATTCCTCCCTCCTCAATTGCCCCAAGGTCATGGTGGTTATCGAAGCCAGGGGCAACCCATGCAGTGTGATCCTGGTACCAGAGTAATCAAAGCTCATCTGGAGGGTCCGGTAATCAAAGACCACTGGGCCGATTGTAGCCAACCATTGGACTCCCAACACCAAGTCAGCCCCGTAGATGGGTAATAGATAAAGCTCAACAGCAAAACAAACTTGACCCAAGGTGACTTCCACCTTCGAGCAGAGTCCTTCACATCGAAGGGAAGCCCCATTGCCCACTGTGACGTTCAAGTGGCAAGAGGGTTCAATGGGAAGTCTAAGATATTTGGCAATACGGGTTTGGAGGAAGTTGTGAGTGGAGCCACTGTCCACTAGGATGACTACTGGCTGTCCAGAGATGGAGCCTTGTAACCGTAGGGTGGAGGGTATAAAATGCCCCTCGAGAGCATGAAGGGAGATGTTAGGAACCGAATCTGGTGGTAAGTAAGGGGAATCTGGCTCACTGGGGAGGTTGGTCACAGATGCGGGATCATCAGGGCCTGCTTCCAAATTTTGGAGCCCTGGTAATGTACCCCCTTCCTCCTCAGCCAACATACACAAGAATTTGGGTGGGCTACATCGATGGCCAGGAACAAATTTATCATCGCAGTTAAAACACAATCCCTTAGCACGACGGTTAGCCATTTCTGAGGGGGTTAATTTTTTTATGGGTAGTGAAGAGAGAGGGTTCTTTACCTGCACTGGTGTTGGAGCATCCAGGGGTCGAAAGCCCGTAGGACGTGGCCAAATTGGTCTACAGGCCTCCAGCTTCTCCTCCACCAGTTTAGCCATCCCAATTGCATCGGGAAGATTAGTCGGCTTCAACAACAGGAGTTCCCTCCGTATTTCGTCCCTCAGACCCGAGATGAAGCAGTTGAGCAGATTGGTGGTCGATAAGCCATGTGTTCGAGTCGACAAGGATTCGAACTCTACCATGTAAGCCACTACCGTTGTGTCTTGCCGAAGCTTGTACAGGGCCGCTTCGGGGTTCAGATATGAAGATGGTCCAAATCTGAGTTCGAGGGCTTTGGAAAAAACCTCCCAGGTAGTTAGCTGGCCGGTGGCGTCCATCCACTGGTACCATTGGAGTGCCGTGCCAGACATGTAGAACGCGGCCACCATCAATTTCTGGTCCGAAGGAGTGCCGTGGAATAAGAAGAATCGGTCGATTTGGAAGAGCCAGCCAAGGACATTTTCGCCGGTGAAGAATGGTAGTTCTAATTTGGGCAAACGAATGGAGGTAGGGTTTTGGGGAGTGTTGGGAGGTGCTGTGAGTAGAGCAGGGTTTTGAGAGTTTGGGGATACCGCGGGAAAAATTGAGGAAGGGGATGGAGTAGGTAATAGAGGTGGATTTGGCGAGAGTGAGGTCTGTCGATCGAGGCGGGCCAGAACTTGGCGTAGGTCTGAACGTATCTCCGAGACGGACTGCTGCAGGTCACCGCACGTCTGATGCAGTGTCGCGCAGGTTTGTGGAAGGTGTTCTAGGGTCGACAGGCGCTCTGCATGTTCTCGAAGCTCTTGCATGAGGCTGGTGATGGATTCCTCGTGAGCCCTGTATCTCGTCTGCATCCCGTCCGCCATTTTCTCTCAATGAAAGCACCAATTTGTTGCAACCACAACAATCTCGGCCGATCCTCCAGCAGCCGATGCTGGTTCCTTGGGAAGAGAAGGGAAGGGGAGTTCTGGGGAGAGGGATGAGAACAGTAAGGAAGATTCGAGAGAGAAGGAGAGAAGGAGAGGGAGCAAGAGAGAGAGAAGCACAGAGTCTGAGTGATAATTCCTTTTCTGTTTCATTCAGTTGCTTCTGGCGTACATATGGCCAACGGCACGTGGGGCTCACGTGGGCTGCGCTGGGGCTGAACAGCGAACAGCCAAACAGAAAATATACAGCCAAACAGAAATTATACTAAGTGAGCCTATACCATTAATACCTATCAGACAATATACGAAATGATCCTATACCAATTGACAGTATAATAATGCTGTGTATAATGTCAGTATGCCAATACTCTGAATGAATTACCCTAGAATACTATATGAAATCCCGGTATCTACGTGGAGGATATGTTGTGCGCGAGCTTTTACGGGTTCTCAGCTGTGGTGGTGATGTCGGGGTGTCAGATGCAATGAGACCGGTAACAGTATGATACTTTCATTTCTTGAATATGCTTAAAGGGGTCATGAAAGAAAGAGTTAGAAGTGCACTATTTCAATAAACAAGACCTGTTTAATACAAAATAGCTCTTGCACATACACCCGTGTATTCAAGATATTGCTAGGCTCCGTGGACCCACCACATATAGTAGCCATTAGTCTGCAAATGTTGTCATCAAATGTAAGGAACTGTGTTGGTTCATCTCATTGAGAATTCAAGCTTCCTATTCTTGACTAGGACAACAGCAATTTGTAAATAGCTTTAGCACTGTGATGCAGGCCCTTATACATGGCCCCCGTGTCGAGCTGGCTATGCATTTTAGAGCTTCATTAGGAAGTAGTATATCTTATCTTATTTATACTCTTAATTTTTGCTGATAGTTATAATTTCATAATTTGTTCAATTATTTCCTACTCTCATTGCACCACCATTTTAGAGTTTACATTGAATTCGCAAGTCATCAGTCAACACTAAGAGATTTTGAGTTCTCTTCTTTGAGAAAGGGCAAAGAGAAATTTCCTAGAAGCAACAAGCCTGGTGAAACCCTAATTGAGACATTGCTCAGTTTAGAAGGCACCATTTCTTGTTAACTTTGACAGGACCTCAATTGCCGGATATGATGGGGGAGAGTGTTCCTCATGATCACTTAGTAGCCGTCATTCAATGAAAGGAATGATGATATGAACAAATACAAAAGCTTTGGAAAAACCTAGGAGAAATGCTTGGTGACAAGTTTAAGGAACCTTAGCACTGTTTTGCAACAGTGCTAGTAGTGATTTCAGCCCTCGATCACTTAGTCGAGGGTGCTATATGTCAACCCTACAGATTTGGAAAAGGTGAAGGTGTTTTCCGGGACACATGGGAAATCATGAATGCAGACACTAAAGGTGACACCAATTTCATTACTGATATTATGGAAGCCTTCATGAAGAAGCTTCTTGGACTGGAAAGCAGTATGCATTCTGTCCCTGCTGTGGCGGCGGTGGTGGGAATATGAAACCTAAAGGGGAAGGCAGTGAAGGCGTGCATGTGCATGTGTTTAGTTTCAACAAAAATCAGACAACTCATTTCAATTGAAGACTTAAAGTCAAGGTCTTAATGTCTTTGCATCCTTGTAAATTTTTACTATTGTACTTGTCTGATGTCCTCTTGACGCCATTCTTTAAATTCCTTATAAATTATCAAAAAAAGGAAAAGTTAATTTTTAGTTTTAGGGTTGGTCTGGTTTGAAAATTACAGTTTAGTAATTTCCTTGATCAAAGCTGACCCCAAAAGTAAATTCTATTTGTTTTCTAGTTTGATAATTTCCAGATAATTTGACATATGTTGAATTAGCAGTTTGGTCTGGTCTGAAATTTTCCAAACACCGTTTGGCAGTTTGGTAGTTTTTCAAATAAAAAATGGTCTTAAAACCACACTAAATGGCACAGACAACGGAAGTTCTGTTTGCTGATTTGGCGCTTCATTCTCTATTTTTGTTTGATATAAAATGCTTCATTCAACTGGCATGATTGCATAAATACAAAATTTACTAATTACTAAATAACAATATAGCAATAATCCAAGAAAAACATGTTTTTAAGTTCCCAAAACTCTCACTTTGTATGGGATGTATTAATCCTGAAAGCAATAGTAGTAGCAGTACCGGAACTCTAAACTGTTCCTTTAATAAAGTTTCATACCAGACCTGACTGTTATTTTCTAAAAAATATCATAGTGAACCAAACCTTACTGATGGTTTTGTCTGTTTTATTGAATTGAACACCCCTACATGTGAGATTTTCAATAATAATTGAACACCCCTACTGTTCATAGATTTGTGTGTTCATATTTTACTGACAAAATGGGCAGATTAGGCAAAGATATGATCAGCGTATATTAAGAGAGGATTATTATGTTTACTTATTTATATCTCCTTCCTTAATTGTATTGGCTTACCATTCTTTATGATGCAGAGAAAAGAAAAGGAGGGAGCAACTGCTTCTTTCCACATTCATAGAAATCCTCATGTTAACATAGTATCAGAGCACTAAGATTTCATCTTTCCTTCCTATCTCAAGTTTATTTTTCTTATCTTCTTCTACATCGTTCATGAAAGAAAAATGGATAAAAAATAATACGAGAGAGAGAGAGAGAGAGAGAGAGAGAGAGAGAGAGAGAGAGAGAGAGAGAGAGAGAGAGGCAGCATTCGAGGAGGTTCATGTTGCAAGTGGCCAATGTTGATGGAGTTCGCATTGCAGTTTGATGTGCATTCTGGTATTTGGCATTTTCACTTACGTTATCATTTTAATTCCTAGTGTTCAGAAAAGTATTATATTGCACAAACGACACCCATAGTCAATGATTGTGCTTTTTGAAAGTGCCATTTTGTGTGTGCCTCCTTTGTGCAGCTATCATTTTTGTAAATATAATTGCATTAGTTTTTCTCCACTTTTCTTTGATCATGTCATCAAAAAAAAAAAAGTATCTATCTTACAATCCTATTCTCAAACACTACTTTGTAAGTGTGATATTACCTTTGATGAATTCATACCATGTTTTTTTTAATGGAACCCCATCTAAAAGTTGATACCCTGCCATCTTCCAATATCGATTCTTTGTTTTCCTATTGGTGTGTCCTTTTCAAACCTGGGAGTCCTTCCATCTTTAACTTGTGATGCCTGGTTTCTAATTAATTGATTTTAATGTTATCGATTTATTTTTGGTTAAGTAGGAGATGATTGTACAATGAAAATTTGATGGAAATCAGATATATGCATCAGGCTTGGCACTTGATGTGCACCCAATGCGTGCGCTCATGTGCATTTTAGAAAAAATGTGCGCACCCAAGGAGCGCCTCTAGGGTGCTCATTAGTAAGGATTGAAATTTCATAAATACACTTATTCAATAATTATACTGTGAGTCCGAAAATTTAAGATTTAAATCGAGATGCCATAATAATATAGAATTTAATCGATGAACCCAATTTCATAATTAATTTGGTTTCGGTTGATCAAATTAGTAGTGCAATGGATACGAGTGCAGCCCAAAAGCTGTTATATCATCTTATTAGCAGCATAACAAAATTTATAGCTAAATTATATTAGTATAAGAGTCCATAGACCGCTAGAAAAATTTATATACTTAGAAAAACTCATGGAACTTAAGAGAAATAGGGAGCCGGCCAAACACTTAACTAATTTTATCTATTAAGCCAACTTATACTTAATTAAATTTAGGAAATAAAAATAAGGAATTAAACAAAGAAGACACACGACACACACAACAAAGGCACATGGAAATTTGAAAACCAATATGCTGAAGAACCGGACATACAACCACAAAGGCACTGGACACACCGTATAAATTTGAAAACGAATATGCTGAAGGATCCGACATATGTAAAGAGAGGCACAGGAAAAAAATATAAATTTGGAAACGAAATCGAGCTAGAAACAATGGCTATCAAACTGAAACATCAACTTATACAGATGAAATTGAAACAAACTAGGGTTTCGTATAACCCAACAAATCGAAACCCACAAATCAAAATGGGGTTTCATAGATCTAAATCTAACAAATTTATTGAGAAATTTCTCATAAATATGTAGGTAGATGGCGAAATCGAACTAGGGTTAGCCCAGAGAATAGTTTCTTTCTCGGAAGAAATTTCTTACTTTTTGGTGGAAGTAGAAGAGAATGCAACGATAGAGAACAGTGGAACGAGCGAGGGAGAACAGCGATGCAACACAGTGGAAGCAACGAGGGAGAATAGAAGAGAGCACAGAGAACGTCGCGACAATGAAAACGAAGTAGCAGCAAACAGAATGAAATAGAGGGCAATTTCGGAATATTACAAAAATTGTGTGGGAATAGTAATTCCTAGGACACTGGGAATAAATAGTACCAATAACCCTGCGGTATTAATTATTCATTTGATTCTAGGAATAAATATTCCCCGGGAATATTTTTTCCCAACTTATTTCGCAACCAAACATGGGAATTGTAATTCCCGTGGAATTAGCTCGGAATAGAAATTCTATTCCGGGCTACCAGACGTGACGTTTGTCAAAATTTCAAAATTTGAAAAATGAAGAAGGGAGAAATGAGGGAGAAAAGTGAGACCTGGCTCTAGAGGACGGTCCTGGTTCCATCAAATTTCTCCTAAATTGTTTAACCAATAAATTAACTAATTAAAATATGAAATTTGGCATAAAAAGATGACGGATACATGACATAATAAGGGACTAACACATATAAATTAAGCTCCAATAAAATGAAATCTAGTGGCACAAGTAAGAAGTCCCCAAATCAGCCAAGCTAGCTGGTTCAGTTTCAGGAGCAGCCAAGTGATTGCCAACAAAATGGGGCATGTGGCAGCTCTAAATTAATTTAGGGATAACTAAGTATGTTTAGTAAGAGTATAAATAAAAGAAAGAAGAAAGAACATTGGAAGAAACAAAAGGAAAAATTAGAGAGAACAGAAGGAGAGAAACAGAACCCAGAGAGTGAGATCAGCTGAGGGAATTAGGGGATCACAACTAAATTCTCATTAAATCAGGCAAGAACACTGCTATCTCCTTCTTTTGTTGATAATTCTTTACTATTATCTTCAAGTATTGTTGGTTCAATACTTTAAATTCGCACTGCAATCATGTTAGATTAGGTAAAAATTAGAAACATATCATTTACATAATTAGTTGTTGAACCGTGCTGATGTTTGATTTATGTATGCCATATTTGATCGATTCATGTCATGAAATTTTTAGAGTAGATATTTTAAGATATTGGTTAAATTATCATATTTTTATAGCAAAAAATTTCTTCATAAAATCGGTCGGTTCGATCGAAAATGAGTTGACTGGCAGATTGAAATGGGTGGAAATAGGCTAGCTGCTGATGCTGAATTTCAGCTGCTGTTTTCACCAGATCTGTGACTGGCTCAAGGCCCATAAAAATTAATTATGAAACTTTAATGAACCGGCAATATGTCATAAAATTGGTGCCGAGACTCCTATTAAAAATTTGACCGGTTCAGCCCAAAGAAAAACATATGCTACTGAATCGACCAAAAGTAGACTTGGGCATAAAAAATCATTGTATAACTTTGAATAGGGCAAGCATAAAATTGAAAAATATATATGAACCAATCCAAAATTCTATGCTGATTCTGAAAATATAAGTGGAATAGTTTTTTATGGTGATTTGACTACTGAATTGGCTCCAAAGCCAGACACTGTCACTAAACCGGTTGCTGCACCAATTTGGTAGTTTTGTTAAATCTGGGTGAACCGGCCGGGAAATAATTAATGAACCGGTCATATGTGGCATGTTAATAAACCGATTAAATATCAAGTATACCGGACAACCATTATGTGAATTGGCTGCTGAAAGTGGGAACCAAACCAGCTTCGGCAAACCGGTTGGAAAATCAGAATATGATTTAAGTGAACCGGTCCATTTTTTTGAGTTATATAGAGTATTGAACCGGTTACTTAACTATATGGATAATGGTGAGCCGTCTCACATGATCAAACCGACAAAATATTAAGAAAGACTGAACCGGTCCATGAACCGATTTGATAATCAACCGGTTGGGAAAAATTAAATGAGAACGAACCGGTTAGTGAACCGGTTAAATTATACAATTGATGGACCGGAAATCGAATAATATGTTGTCTAAAAATTTAGCCAACATGTAAAAATTTATATGATCTTATGTTTATGATACGCTTTATTATGATTTTGTTATGAATATATGTGATATGTTTATGCATAAGTGGAAGCTAATATGATTCCATAGAAATAAGTATTTTCTCTGAGATAAGAAAATTATGAAGAAATAAGAACAATTATAAGAGCTTCTACGAAGAAATTTTAAGAAGTAAGGAAACTGAACCAAAAATTTATTTCAGTATGTAGTATTCCCTGGCATGCCTTGGAATAATATAGTGAAAATCGAGAAATATTGCCTAGCGCCATGGGGGGGAAGTATGGTGGCTTGTGGCCCTATCTACCAGGATATAATAGGTATGTACTATCCTATTATCGGGGTGTATCATGGAGGATATGATCTTAGATTATGTGAATTTACATAATCATTTTCTCGATTGACCGCTCCGCTAGTTGGTAAGCCCTACTAGCCTTGGTTTCTCAATTTATATAAGGTAAGAAGTGTTGGCAAATAAAAAGAATTAAGTACAAGAAAAAGAAAGTAAATTGCATCATGAAAATGTTTAGAAAGTATATATGTATTTTTACATGCATCACTACTCCTATTTCTCTTTATGATGTTTTTCGATAAAAATATGTATATCCTTGATTATTATGTGTCTTGCTGAGCACTTTGCTCATTCTCTTGCTATTTCCTTTACCCTCCAGATGATACGCAGGAGTTTATGCTTGATGAGCAAGAATAGAGCCTTAGATATTTCTGTTGTACTTAGATATGATGTATTTAGTTTAGTTTAAACAGTGATGTATTAAGTTTGTAATTTTATAAAATATTATGAAATATTAGAGCTTTCGCAATTATTTATGGTTATCTTATATCTTCTGCAATATTTATATGAGATGTGTTTGGGATTTTAGTGGCATCTTTTCTAATCATGACCCGACAGTGTACTCGATTGTATGATGTTGGCACCATAAATATTGTGGTAACATTAAGGATCCCGTGAATGAGAAAGAATATATCACATATTAACATCTTAATTATAATAATTATAATTAATAAGAAAATAAGAACTTGGGACGTGACATCATGCGTATTTTGGGCAAATTATGTGGCACCTAATGCACTCCCCTTCAACGTTTTCTGCGTAGTTGTGACAAATTACTTGTACCTGATACAATGCTCGTGCATACTTGAGGGTTTGAGTGGCGTCTGATGGGTGCCTGACTGGCGCTCATGCACTGATTCTTTTATATAAGCAGCATTGACATTTGGTGGTTTGTCGTACATGCATACTTTCTTTTACCTCCCATACTTTGAATTACGTCTGCATGCATGCAGATTTAGTGGTTGTTTTGTGGTTTTATTTTGGTTTTTCTAAATATTTGATGAGTTTGTTTGTTTGGTACAAAATGAGTTATTATTTGAAGTACTATGCTTATACATAGAAATGTTTGCATAGGAAAAGTCATGAATTTGTATAGTTAGGCCTTGCATATAGTAGCCTATACATGTGTTTCAGGTCGAACTCTACTTTGTTTTTTGTTTCGATATTTGTACATTTCTATATGGTAGAAAGTTTTGTATTTATAATTCCCTGGAGTGGAAGTTTGTACTTTTACGACAGGGAGGAAACATTTTAGACATTTATTATAAGGTCCTCGGATTTGGTATTTTTGTTGAAATCCATCGTAAAGAATTAATTGGAAATAATATATTCAAATGTCTTATTATATTAGAGAGACTTGAGGATTGACGTATCATCTATGGGTGGCAAAAGGAAGTGGTCTTTGACTGCATCTATGGGAAATAATATATAGATAACATTTTTACGGGTCTAAATAGTAGTGATTTGGTCTAATATTATTAGGAGTATGAGTAACCATTCATTATAGTTGGTCTTATGATCCTTAGTTTTCAAACTTGAGCATGTTTAGATTTTTAGTACTTTTTCTTACTTCTAATTTGATATTTGAGATGTTTGATTTTGAGATATATAGTTTTCACCACTATTCGGTTTTATCTAGATTTGAACGCGACTTTAGACTTTGACCTTTGAATTTATGATTTGGACTTTTGGATGATTTTTGTACATTTGGAATATTGGTATTTATATACAGATTTTGAATTTCATGTGCAAAATCATACTTGGACATTGTTAATTTGACATTTGACATGTTTGGATATTAGGACACTTGGATTTTGAGAGTGTTGGATTTCTGCACTTGTTATCATTTTACTTCATTTCTTCTGATTTGTGGACCTATGCTCATCGCATATATATATATACATGCTGAGCTTTTTCGCTCATATTTTGCAAATGCTTCTAACCCTTTTAGATTAGAGGGCTTGAAAACTTGCAGGTGTTGGATGAAGGATGACCCGAAGATCTAGAGTGTTGTTTTAGTATTGGAATTGTATTAGGATTTGTACTGGGAATTACGATAGTTGAATACGTCGCATTATTTGTTTATTTTGGTAGTAGTATTTAGAATATTCTTTATTCTTTGGACTTGACTGATTTATCGTGATAATTTGGAATTTGGTTAGATGCTTTTTCCTTGCGAGTGTGATTTGGGCTTTTGTCAGATTTTAAATTGTCATTTGGAGACCGGACAAATAGTTCGGGCTTGGTCTTGTGTCCGTTGTGAGTTAGGGTTTTTATTTATTTTTTGGGTTTGGTTTGTTCATGACCAACCCGGCTTGGGATTAAGTTAGATTTTGGATAAGTTTTGGGTTATATATATATATATAATAAAATAAAAAATTTGATTTTGTGACGTGACATAACTCTTCTTCTCCCAAGGATTGACTTGTCAAATCTCACCCTCCCAAAGACCACTATGACCAGCCCCGTTCTTTACAAGTTTATACTCAACGACATCCTATCATTGTGCCGTTGCCAATCTCTTTGCCCTCTATAGTTAACCTGCAGATTTCGAGTCTATACCATTGCTCTTCGTAAAAGTAAATCTAATTATGCCACAAATGTAATATTACCAAGTATGTCTAATTCTTTGTCATCACTCTATGTTTGTTTCACATCACACATTTCTAGTATGTTTATTCCTACGACTTTAAATGTGTTATTTGATTCTAGATGTAGGAAAGCTATGGAAATAGAAATGGCAGCTATGCATGAAAATGACACGTGGGGACTTATTGCTTTACCACATGTGACACAAGCTGTTGGTTGCTAAAAGCACGACTAGCATTAAAAGCTACACACAAGCATACAGTATTGA
>JAOVVI020006255.1:0-15793 GCA_028571085.2 Nepenthes alata | reverse complement strand
AGGAGAGACAAGGGTTAACTATATTGATGAATAGCAAAAACTAGGGCTCCATATGAACCCTTCTAGCTCAAAGAGGATGATGATGAAAGACTATCAAACTCTCTAGCGGTATTTACATTATTATTTTATGGTTTAGATAAATCAATCCGAGCTGTAGAAGTTCAAAGTGATTGTTCAATAGATGTAGGGGAACAAAAATGACTATAATCCCATAATCTGCAGTGATGGGAGTACTAACTGGCTCTTCCTCATGTGAGAGATGATGCAAAGAATTATGCTCCTCCCTCAAAAGAATGACGGGAATCATTTCCTCAAAATGCAAACCAAGTGTCTCCTCTAAAGTACTAGCAGGGAAAGAGACAATAGCCGGAGTTGCTGGATGAGATGATCCTTCAGTTTTAATCTCAACCTATGATGAGTAACACATTCTTCAAAAATTTCATGGACAATCTTTAAAACCTCATCATCATCAGAATGAGGAGGTGGTAAAGTTGCCACAAGAATTTTGGCTTGGACCATATCAACCTTGGAAGGAGAGCCTATAAAAATGTCATTCTTTTTAATGGATAAGAAGACATATCAACAACAGCTTCTTATCCAAGGAAAACAAACCAATGAACAATATCTAAGGCAATTTGGGTGAAAACATTGTTAATTTTACACAAATCAGCTATATGCTCTTTGACTAGACCAGTTTGAGATCTAGTTATAGTATGTTTGCTCCCAAGAACTAAACCAAAAAATGAGGTATAAATGTCGCTCTATCTATTTGACAAAATGGAATTATTGGAAACCTTGATGAATAAGAAATCTATCCTTCCATTTATTCTTCAAGTTTAAAAATTTTCTACTTTTTTTGAACTTTCATCTTGGAGTTAAAAAAATTTAATCACTTTCTTGGTTAAAATAAAAAATAACTTTAACCATCTGGGCATCAGTCTAAGATCTCAATGCCAAGAAAATATGCATAAAGCTACAATATATCTAATGGTTTTATGATGTGGATATTAAAAATATTTCAAATGCCAAGCTCCCAAGAAATCACAACACGTCGTCTTTTTGCCCTTTGCTCATCGGCACCATTCTCCGCATCACCGTCAATATCCACCATCACCACATCTCTAGTCACCGCCAAGCCAAATCACACCCAAAACAACCATCCAGACCCCCGAAACCCTAATCGACCTCTACCCTAATCACACTCACCCAAACACCCCGTCCATTAGTCCAAACCCTAACCTAGATGCCCGAATCAAAGCGCCACCAAACCCTAGATGGCACCTTTCTTCCGATAGAGAGAAACCAAAAAAAAGAGAGGAAAAAGTCATGACTCGGTTTGTATCGATACATTGTCTTCATATTCATTGTCTCTCTCTTCATCCTTGTCTTCATCGCCACCTTCTTTATTAACTCTTTCATATTCATCTTTGTTGTCGCAATCACCATTGCCGTTGACCCTTGAACGAGGGAGCGCGTGCTAAGCACCCTTGCGTGCCACGTCTCTTCCGTGTGAGTGGGGTTTGAGGCCCAACTCGACTAAAAGCGGCTAAAAAAATAGTAGAGAGCGCAAAAACAACAAAGCAGGAAAGGAAAAAAAGAAAAAAAAGAGAAAAAAGGAAAACAAATGAAAAAAAACATAAAGAAAAAAAACAAAAAGAGAGAGAGAGAGAGAGAGGAAAAAAAGGAGCACTGGACTGAAAACTCTTATCCTACAATGTCATATCATATAAGCGGATTAGATCATCTTTCATATTCAGGTGCATTTGTTCTATTTTATTTTGGATATCATAATTTTTACTTTTTATAATAATATTTAGTTTTATCTGCGTGTGTCATTTTATTACTGATAATAAAAATAAAAAGAATGCAAAAAAACTTTCTTTTTTTGTATCCCATAACTACTTTCATAGTAAATACAATTGCACTGTAATTGATTCTTACTTTATTTTAATAGATTAACAATACTTGTTTGTATGATTTAAACTATACGAAATCTTATAAAAGAAAAAGAAATAGGATTGTATTAATTGTCTATTGATCTCAATCTTGTTAGTCGTATTGGTGTTGCATGCACTTGTAAAGTAGTTACATTATTTTCTATCATATGTCTGATCTAATCATCGGCTCTAACCAATTTAAAACTCTAAATCAGCAATTAGTGCAATTAGCTTCCAATCAACAACAATTACAGAGCCATATGATTGTTATTTAAATTGACCTGACCACTACTCGTTAGATAAATTTGGATCTCGCAAATTGACTTACCACTTTAGAAATAGGGCTTCACTCATCGAATGCTGACAACTTTGATGCATCCTTAATAGGACTCATCGACGAAGATAAGACAGTCAAGCCCCTTATAGATGCAGTTATAGGCCCCAACACTATGATCAAGAGCAGTACCTGGATGACCACCTTTTTAAGAACATAAAATTGGATGCCTCTACTTTTGACGGCTACTTGGACCATTGAGTTTTCACTCAATAGGTCTGAGATATAAATAATTTCTTTAAATGGTATGGTGTGTCAGAAGATAGGAGAGCTCTATTTGTTAGCCTTAAGTTAATAAAAAATGCTCAATTATTTTAGAAAAGTGTTGAGGACCTCCTTGTTAAGTGTCAGGTAGCCCTTGTTAGGAGTTGGGTTGAAATGAAACGACGTTTTCAAGATGAATACTTGCCACACTCATATAGTAGTAACTTGTAAGACTAATGGAATGTCCTTTGATGGATAATTGATCCATTACCGAGTATGTGGCTCAATTTGATGATTTTTGGATGAGTTGTCATATCATTGAGGATGAGACCATGATATTAAGTAGGTTTTGACAAGGGCTACATGAGAACCTTAGGAAATAACTTGTCCTCCGTGGAGTTACCATTTTGGATAATGCGTATAATTTGATTTGAGACTTCAAATTAGTTACTAAGGCATTGTATCATCAATCAATATGTCATATGCCTACTATAAATTCTAAGTCTATCTTAGGACCTTCTTCGTCCACCATTTCCCCTGCAAGGGAAGTTCAAAGAAATAGTGTTAAAACCTTGAGTAGAAAGTTTTATTAATTGACAGATAAGATGAAATAAATGAGGAACCCCTTGAAGAACAAATATATGAATCAAAATTAGAGGAGTTTGATAAGTTAGATTGTGATATATTGACACATTGTGTGCTGCCTCAAAACTAAGTCTTCTAGCCTAAACTCCTGATCGTCCATTCCTGATAAGCCATTTCTGAGTATTGTACGACACACCTTGACACAATTTGAAGTGGTTAATGATTTGAGTTATCATACTATCTTTCACTCTTGTATCAAAGTGAATGAAAAAAACTTATAAAAATATCGTGAATAGTAGTGGTTGCATCAACATGGTATCAACTAATACCATTTCTTATTTGGGATTAAAAGTTACCTCTCATCCTAATCCATACAGTGTCTCATCGATTTACACATCTTCAATACCTATCAAAGAATACTATCTGATACCCATTCAATTCTTAGAATATAAAGATTAAACTTGATATAATGTTATACCAATAGATGTGGGTCATGTGATTCTCGGATACCCTTAGGTATACGCCTTCCTGTTTTGTTATTTACATGGGGAGGAAAATTCATATCTATCATTTACCTCCAAAACCAATGACTCTCAACAAAGGAAGGGCTGTGGCAGAAGCAAAAGAGTTACATGTCATTCGTCCGACAACGTTTAGACGTGTAGCTATTAGCAAGTCTATTGTGTTTATTGTTAGCGATCCTAATGCTTTTTCGAATTCTTTTCTATTGATTCCTAATGAGGCCCATCAAGTCCTCTAAAACTTTCAAGGTGTCTTTTTGTTTTTAGTTGTGCTTGGTTACATATCCTGAAAGCCCTTAGACTTTATCTTGCTATCCCCACATGTTAATGTGTCCTTGACCACTGAAACTTTTACCTAGTACTTTTATGACTTAGATATTGAGATCAATAAATAATTAAAAATATTTAATATCACATATAAATTTTAAACTAGTATGCGTAAAAGACATGTTGTATTTCATGTTAGAAGTTTGTTATGGTTTGAATCAGGTTAGTGCGGCACCTACGTGGGCTCAAATCAAAATTGTAGACCCGTAATACTCATCTATTTTAAATGTTACAACGCATTGGATCAAATGCATATATTATTAATACTCCACATTCTTTTGGTATTCATAATATTAAAAGTTTGCTCGCTTATAAAAGCAGTTTTAAACCACCGGTTGATCCTTTTGATGTGCCTCCAAATGCGCTCATAATGCATGTCCACCCATTCCTACACAACTCTCCACCCTCCCGGCACACAATGATAACTTGATACTATTTTAGATAAACAAATTATGTTTTCCAAAGATGGAGCGGTTCGGTGCTGCCTTGTCCTTTGGATTTGTCGGCTCGAGTCCATGATTGTTTGGTTTTCTAGAGAGACATACCACCAGTTCAACCACGATATTTTAGCATTCTATTCGAATTAGTAGGATTGTCTATCTCTAGGCCGAAGTCCTTTTCCTTCCGAAGGCATTGGTGGTTTAGTCCGATTTTAACTCCATTTGCACGTGTCTACCAACATTGGTAGAGGATTGCGCAACACCTCAGCTTATGGTTGGAGAGTTGACTATAAAACTTTTACTCGTCAAGATCGAGTACGATCCATTTGGGAAGAATTAATGCGGATATAAAAAAATATTTCAAATTAAAATTGATTTACTTTTATTTCATTTGATTTTATTTTATTTAAAATATTTTGATTTTGTTTTATTTATATGATTTTATTGTGCCAAGATTTTCTTTTTATCTTAGAAATATTTATCATATTTAGTTAAAAAATTATATTTATTTTTAAATTATTTTAGGATTAGGATTTATTTATATAAGGATTCTAAACTCTATTGTTTAAACATAATTGAATGAATTTGAGTGATTATGCTTTTCTTTCTCTCATTCTTAGTCTCCACTCTTTTTGGTCTCTACCCATCTCTCTGAGCACTATTCCACCTCTGTGTCTCTTCCTTCTATTCTCCTTCACCTCTCCTACTTTTTTTTTTCCTTCCCTACATCACTTTAGAATTGAGATGCGTGACTGGAATCTCAAAACCCACT
This sequence comes from Nepenthes alata, assembly GCA_028571085.2. NCBI lineage: Eukaryota > Viridiplantae > Streptophyta > Magnoliopsida > Caryophyllales > Nepenthaceae > Nepenthes > Nepenthes alata. The sequence continues at coordinate 10,673 of JAOVVI020006255.1, read as the reverse complement.
ATTATTTTCACGAATTCTCTTGTTAGGAGAATCCAAAGGTTGTTGTTCGGATGTAATTCATATACAATAATAAAGCCATCCCTTGGTGAGCAAACCATCTCTTTGGATGAGAAGACATGTAAAGAAATAGCAAGAGAAATATTATACCTATTGTAAATATCAAGTATATATTTCATAGACAGATAAGAAGCAATGTCATCCATATTCTTCATGGCTCTTCATGGAGCCATGAGAGATTGAAACTTAGATGGTATGAGAAATCAAAATATCGATTCTTTGATGTAAAGTGAAGAGCATGACGCAGTTAGGATTTAAGGAGAAGAGTAAAAGACGTTTCAATTCAAAAGGGCAACAAGAATCGGAGACGATGTGTTTCAAACAATAACGTTGATCCAAACAATGTGTTACTCAGATGACACGTGCTTTCCTCTCTATTTACAAACTAAAATGCAATGCATTGAAATGATTTAAAAATGATGCAATTTATAAACTACTTGCTATGGCATTGAATGTGCTATTGATGGGTCATTTCCATTACAGAAGCAATGATGGCTATAAAGTCACTACGCACGTTATTTGGATAACAATGCGAAGGTTTATCTTCCCTGAAAAAAAGAACTTGTCGACTCTTATAATTTAAAATATTAGATATTTAATTAAGGGTCATCGTTTGTTAGAAGGTCAAACTATCACAAGTCCAAGTTGTCAGTATGCCGAATGATTTAGTCTAATAAGATTACTGTCCAGAAAATTATAAAGTGTCAAGATTAATAATTGGAAAATTTTTTTCCATTGAATAATTTGATCAATCTAACTTTTTAACGACTAACAATCTCATTTGGATGAATACAAGTGCAAAATACGAAAGGAATCTAGATGCCGAACACATTAAAAATTATGGCTTAAATGTGAAAATAAAATTTTTCTTTCATTCATGAATACACTGATATACAAGATATATTCTTGTAGGACAGACTCTATAATCATTCAGCTTGAAAATAAAGGAAGAAAGGGGTGAATCCAAGCCGCAGACATAGAGTATCCGGTAGCCTCACCCTCCCCAAAATTCAACATCCAATTGACTCTTGCTGGTTGATATTAAGCCAAGAAAAATGTTGCAGCACAAAAGCCAAGTGACATTAAATTGGATGATTTAATAAAAAGTCTGGTAGGAATCTGGATGTCTCTTAGTAGATGGTATAGGGAATTAAAAATATTTACCGAGACAAAACATTACTGTGATTTAGGATGTATAAAAGGAAAAAAATTAAAATGATTTTTCATATAAAAAAGGATAATAAAGACAAACTTTATAAAAACTTTCTAAAAGAATGTAAAAGTATTTGGGAGAGCTCTCTCTATAATTCGTTGAATATAAATAACTCCATCGGATATGGAGATTTAGAATTTGGTTGAAAATCAAATAAGCGCTGCCTCTTTTGTAGCAAAAATGAATCGTAAAATGACATATTTCGAAATAAAGAAAGGCAGCCAAGAAGTCAAAGAATTTTGATTAGAATATAAAAAATTAGACTCTAATTGAAAAGAAAAATCATCCACAATTAATAAGACTCTATTAGAAAAAAACACTCGGATGACATTCAAAGCTGATCATTTGTATTTCTATTCTAACATGTTCAAAACTTGATTTTAACTTTCGAGCATAGAAGGTAATTATTATGAACCATCTAAGATATGACCAACCCAACCCGTTGAAATATGGGGCCCATAAACAGTATGCCTATAAAGATGTGTGGAAAAATCAATTTGTTAGGCCCAGATCAGAAATCAATTTGAATGAATGATTGAATTATCGAGTTGCCAAATGATTACATTGTTGGAGATACTAAAGGTAAAGATACCAAATAGCCGGATGGTAATTAAACTGGACGATTAACCTTGACGAACGATTATATAAATAAAAAAATAAAAAGTCAAATCAAACGAGCAATTAATATATTCAATAGATAAGTATTAAATCTAAGGTATATAAAATGGTTAGGCTATTCAGTTTTGAATTATAATAACGACTTAAAATAGTGATTAGTTATACCTTTTCAGAAAATTCATGCTAATTAGTAATAAATTTATAAATGCACCTTTTTTCTCTTATAAAGGAGGAGATTCTGAGCAATTTAAAAAACAGTAAGTGTATAGTTCTTTTCTTCTAATCACTTGCAAATCTCACAGATTTAGGAGCTGAAGCTTCCAATTCTCACCCTCATTTATCCTTAGTTTATCATTTTTTTAATATTTTTAAAGAAAGATTTCTGATTTGAATATTAATTTTAAAAATACAAGTACATAGTTCTTATCTTTTAATCACTTATAAATCTCACAAATTATGGAGGCAATCCTTCCAATTTTTATGCTCCTTTATCCTTAATTTCTCATTTTCTTTATATTTTTGAAGAAAAATTTCAGACTTAAATATCAAAAGATATATTAAAAAGTAAATACCATCCTTTAATCTAGATTTAGATATAAAGATTTGTAAATTTATTTTGACTCCATTTAAATAACTATTTAGATCCGAGGTACGCATCAGGTAAGGTAATATAAGACTAAGAGATTTGATAAAGTGTATGTTATCATCCGATGACAAAATTTAAAGATATGATTTCGTTGATAATGATTGAAGAAATAAGCGCTACCATGGAGTATAAGTTCATCACCATAGATTTATTGAAGATGACCTTGTTCCACCACAATATTATCGTTGGATTTGTTTTAAGTTTGATTTTAATTATTTTATGCCAAACTTATAAAGCAAGGAATGCCAATTCGTTTGCCAAAAAAAGTTGTGTGAGGCATTTATAGCTGAAAAGTTGATATATTTATTAAAGAATTATCATTATGCAATCATGGAAATATTCCATTTTAATATAAAAGCTTATTAGTTTATTTATATTTGTGTCCTTCATATAATGTGATTGAATAAATATATTATCAAGTTAATAGAAAATATTTTCAAGATATTATAAGGGATTTTAAACGCCTTGGATTCAGACGAAGAAGATAGTATGTTAAAGAACTCCTTGGTTATTGTGTGCTAGAATGAATGAGTTCACCAGACCAAGCCTTTTTGAATGCCCTAAAAGGAGGGTTGGCCGCAACCGAGGGCCAAAATGACCGTGTCAAAGGCAAATGATAAACTCAGGCTTGCCTAAGGAAGAAAAAAAAAAAAAAGGTTGGCCATGCGTCTGGTCCATAAGCATGCATTGATGTTTGCTACGCTGAAAAGGCACAGTCATGTCTGCAAAAAAATAAGAAACATATGTTAATTGGACAGTACGACGATGCCCAGCAAAGAGTAGGGAGATGTGTATTTGCTCTAGGATTAGAATATGGAACTAATTGGATGTTAATCCCTCTCCAATGGTTTGTTTTAGCCGCTAACATATACACCACTAACATTGTTTTTTTCAAGGATCAAGACAATTAATTAGAAAAGGTAACGGCGAGCACGGAAGAGAGCAAAAATCTCATAAGAATGTGTTTCAAAAGCTAAATATGCTTCTGCAACCCTACATTTGGTTATTAGATTAGAATAAAATATAAATAAAATAATTATTCTCAGGGAATAGAATAAGATGAGAATATAGTTGAAATTGGTATTCCCATATTTGGTTGTTAGAATTGAATAAGGTAAAAATTACTATTTTATTATTTGATTTGTAGAATAATATGATAAATAAAATAGGAATATTAATAATAGTAATACTAATAATAATAACGATAATAATAATAATAATAATGATAATAGTGATAATAATAATAATAGTAATAATAGTAATAATAGTAATAATAATGATAATAGTAATAAAAATGATAATAGTAATAATAATAATAGTAATAATAATGATAATAATGATGCGTCCTGAATCCAAGTTTGCACAGATTTGGTCAAGTAGTCCATTGGATTTCGGTCTCCGTTCGCTATGTTTTGGGTCCTCTATATCACAACTTCAAACAAGAGGTCAGGTGATTGTGGGATTTGGTCCCACCGAAAAAATTCTGGCGCTCAAGTCAGTAATCAGCCTTTTGAAGATTAGAAGGTGGATGTAGATGATGTAGTATGAATGCTAATGAGTGTTTGTAAGCGGGAGTGTACTCGTTGGAAGAGCGGCTTCGTTGTTGCTTGTGATGAGTAGCTTCTCTAAATACTGAGTTCGTAAGGAACTAGTAGCAGAGAAAGAGCGTAGGGTGCTCGAGAGAGTTGGAGAGCTTCTCAAAGCTTAAGTATGCTTGAGGGCATTTAGAGGGTGAGAGAAAGCATGCCTTTGGAGGGAGTTTTCATGGCCTTTTATAGCCATGACCTTGGGCTACATTCCTTATGCAGCGGGGCTTGATGTTTGCGCTCTGTTGGGGATCGTTGTCTTTCTAATGTAGGTGTGATTGTCGTCTCTGACTGTAATGGTCAAGGAGGATGATCTCAATCCTTATGCGTTTTGTAACAGCTAGTGTTTCTAGCAGATAGCTTGTGGATTATGGCACATCCCTCTCGGGATGTGCTTTGATTTTGGAGGTGATTGTGTTATAGTAAAATTTGCCTTCTTTAAATATACAAAAAATTAGGGCAGATGACTGCTGTAACTTGAAGACGGACTCGTGGGCCAATTTGGACAAGGGCTATGTTCATCCTAGGTCGTGTCAGGCCTACTATTCACATCTACGGCCAATGACACCATTGACTGTCCTGGGCTTAGTTGGACCTTTGCTAATCTTGGGCTTCCATCGGCCCACTTGCTTTTTCCTTGGTCAATGACAGTGTTGACCCTTCAAAAATGAATGGGCCGCTTTAGATTTAGGGAGCTTCCTCCTTTGGGTCAGCCTACTACTGGAGTCCCCATCACTAGCTCTCCATGCTGATGGCTTGGGTCTCAGGCTTCCAGCATGTTTATGATGGGACGTGTCTGGCTGCATAACTTGAGACAGTCTGATGAGGAAACTAGCAGTGGCTCCTAGTCTGTTGACCATGTTGCATGCCCGTTGACCGTAACACCAGGATTCGAAGAATAAAGCTGGAGGAAACGTTGATCGGATTCGTTGACCATCCTAATCTGAGTTCGGAGAACTGAGCCGGATGGAGAGCATTGACCGGATTCATTCACCGTCCCAAATTGAATCTAGAGAATTCGCTGAAGAGAGCGTGGATCGGATTTGTTGACCGTCCCGGTTTGAATTCAGAGAACTTGTTGAAGGGACGTTGACCAAATTCATTGACTGTCCCAATCTGAATCCGAAAAACTTGTGTGGATTGAAACAATGCACTTGTTATGCCGTCAAACTGGCAGGCAAAAAATTTGCCATGTGTCATTATGTAGTAAATTTATGTTTCCGGTAATTAATTTGCCAGAATATCTTAATCAACTGTGATCCTTTCCGGAAGTGATACGTGTCCATCATGATGGCACACCTTTTCATTGTGTTTCCTTACTCCAACAGCTACGTGCTTTATAAAAGCCGTCCGTTCAAATTTTTCACGCTTTCCTTCTCTAAAAATTTTAAGTCCTTATCTTCTTCCTCTTACTCCTTTCTCATGGCTGCCTCTATTATAGAGATTGCATTAGTTATTACCACCAGTGATGTGAGGGAGTTCTACATTGAGTTCAACATCCCACGTGAGATCACATTTTTGATACCCATGCAGCATGACAGAACTTTCTCTCCCCATATGGGCTTCATCACCATCTACGAGGCTCATCTGAAGAGTGGGCAATGCCTTTCTATACCGGAGAGGCTACTTCGTGTTTTTTACGATTTTCATCATTCCTATTGCTTGGCTTCACGCAAATGACGTGCGATATCTCTGTTCGCTGTGCATTTTTCTCCACGACCATTCTTGAATGCTGACGGTGGAGGTTATTAGGGTGATATTTTGATTCACCCAGAGTTACAATTGGATTTCTCTGTCCCCCCCCGGGAGTTGCGCATCAGCAGTGCTATCTAAGACTCCGTTAAAAATTGAAAGGACTATTTCTTCTTCGTCCACGTTGCTAATAGCGTACCACTGTCTCGACATTGGGGCAATGTTCCTTGTGGCCTCACTGGGAAGTCGTCGTAGGAGGAGGTGAAGGCAGTGGAGCCCATTTTGCGGCTGGAGAGGGAGCATTTCTCCAAATTCAAGAGAGATCACCTGGTGTCAAGGTAGGAGGACAAGAGAGCTATCTAGGGTCCACCTTCACCCATCCAGAAGGTCAGATCTTCTCCGGCGATGTCTTAGCACAAGAGGAAAGCCGGCACTATTACCATTGACACGGCTGGTGCTCTTGTGGTTGCTCAAGCTCCCAGTAGTCCAAGGAAAGGAGAGATGCTTCGATGGAGAATACTTCTTTGTCCTCCACGGAGCCGGATTATAGGATGGTCGGGCGACGTGTTAGGACTGGAGAGCATTCAGGGTCGAGGCTTCTGTGGGGGACCCTGGGGCAATTATGTGAGTCATCACCGGAGACGCCGTCATTCAACTGTTATTGCCAGCTGACTTGGCAGAGCCTATTGCGCCAACAAAGCTGCCAAGCAAGTGGAGCCAGCTGCGGAGCTGTCCGTTGAGCTTGGAAGTCAGCCGCTAGAGCTCTTGCTGAGGCAGTTGACTTTTCTCTTGAACACACACTAGAGGTCGTTCCTCCCAGCCTTCTGGACATCATGCCGTTGGAGTCCGCCGGTGAAGTTACGGCGGACTGTCTCAAGAGGATTCCACCCCATGTCCCTCTTTAGTAGGCTCTTCTTCGAGGTCATGGAGGCGCCAAGGAGGCATCAAAGAGTCTTTGAGGTAACCTTTTGAAGTTCTCCTTTTCGTTGTCCTGTGTCATCGCTGCATAACTTCTTTGACCCTTTGCGGGAAGATAAGATTTTGCTGGCAGTGTGCAATGGCTTGGCCAAAGAGACCCCATAATCGGCGACCGTGACGAGGAGATCGCCGAGATAGAGGAGGTGATGGTCCAGCTAGATCCCCAAATTTAGCAGCACCAGGAAGAGAAAGCTGCATTCGAGCGAGAGTTGTTGGAGCTTAGGGCGCAATCAGCAGGCCATCAGGAGAGAGCTTCTCAGGTGGAGGAGACAGCTTCCAAGGCCGAGAGGTTTATAGTGCAGCTCAGAGTGAAAATTGTCAGATTAGAGAATAAGGTTGCCACCGATTTGCATCCTTAAGAGGTCACCCAGGTGTTGTGGGCCAGGATCTGGGAAGGCGTCTGGATTAGTCCCCACATTTCTAGGATTGTGGATCACCATTTCCTAACAGGCGTCCTTGATCCTGCAAACCGTGGTGCACAGCTGCATGGGGACGTTGTTGATTATGCACGGGCCGAACCAGGGCCTCTCTCGCCCACCCTTGGGAGCTTTGCTCCTTATCAGTATTTTTGAATTTTGGATTTTGGTCTCCTATTGTATATTTGAGTAAATTAAGGAGAAAAGCACTCCTGCAACATTTTGTTATGTGTCTTTCTTTTCCTTTCTTTATTTGTTTCCTGCTTGATTTTTATTCAGGCCGGCCAACTTACTAAGTGGCCTTTGGGCTGGTCAACTCAGAGTGTTGATCACCATGGTCTTGTTACTCGAAAATGGACCATTGGTCCTCAAGAAATCTCTTTCATACATGAGTATGCCTTAGTGATTTGTGCCCTCGTAATGTGTGGCGTTGCCCTGGTTATGATTTCGGGCGGCCAGCTTTGGGGGCTTTATTCTTACAAACTTTGCACCGATTTATTTACCATCGTAGACTGATTGTGCTATCTCTTTCTGGAGGATGTCATCACACGTGCCATTTAAACCCCCTAAGGTTTTACATTTTACTGCGAATGGGCCACCTGGATGATCATGATTTTACTCAATCGCTTAGGGGCCACCTGGATGACCAGTGTTTAATTCGACCACTTACGGGCTGCCTGGATGATCATGGTTTAATTCATCCTCTTATGGGTTGCCTGGATAATCAGGGTTTAATTTGACCACTTATGAGCCATTTGGATGACCAGGGTTTAATTACGGATAGGTAAAAATTTGCCCGACTTGGGGGCTATTTAGGCTGTCTATTTTATTTAGTCTGCAAGTAAGCATTCAAAGGAACAAGAGTTTTCTTTCATTAATCATGATAAATGTTACAAGCACGCTTCATGTCATACAGATGACCTATTTGGGTCTTCATTGGTTGTATCACTTTAGGTGTACCGCATTCCACATCTATGCGACTAACTTGCCATTGCGGGTTCGGATGTTGTATGCTCCATTCCGCAGGATGGCTGTGACTAAGAATTGACCTTCCTAATTTGGGAAAAATTTATTTCAGTCTGCTGCCTTGCCCGTAACCTCTGTGCTTTGCAAGATTAGGTCCCTAACTTCAAATTGTTGTGCTTTGACTTTCTTGCTGTAATAGTGAGCAATTCGTTGTTGGTAAGCGGCCGTGTGCACCCTAACTGCGTCGCAGCTTCCTCCAATAGATCTAGGTATTCCCTGATCTTTTAGAAGTTGCTGAGTGGATCAAATGCTTTGAACCTGAGACTTGGGAGCCCGATCTCAACCGGTATTACCACCTCAATCCCGTAGTATAGATTGAAAGGTGTCTCTTGAGTTGGTTCATTTGGAGTCATCCAGTATGACTATAGGATGGAGGGTATCTCGTCGACCCAGGTGCCTCCTACATCCTCTAACTTGGTCTTCAAACCGTGGAGTAGCATGCGGTTTGTGACTTCAACTTGTCTGTTTGTTTGCAGATAGGCTACCGAAATGTGGACCAATCTGATACTCAGGTTGGTGCAATACAAGGTAAAACATGTCACCAAAAATTAGATTCCGTTGTCAATCACGATGACCTCAGGAATGCCAAATTTGCTCACACGGATGAATTCTAGAGCGTTGTACTCGGGGATCTTGGTTTGTGGGGTGGCTTCAACCATTTGGTGGATTAGTTAATGCCCGAGATGAGGAACTTTCTTTGCCCAGACGCGATGGAAAATCGGTCGAGAATGTCGAGCCCCTATTACGTGAAAGGATAAGGAGCTTGGAGAGATCTCAACTCTGTGTGTGGCCGGTGGCGAAGATTGCTATGGAGATGGCGATTCTCGCACTTCTTCACAAACTCTAGGGCGTCCTTCCTTATTGTTGGCCGGTAATATTCCTGGCGCATGACTTTGAATGTGAGGATTTTGCCGCCAATGTGCGATCCACATATTTCGAGGTGAAATTTGATCAAGGCATGGTCGGTCTCCACAGGAGTAAGACACCGGAGGTATTGAGTTGAATATCCACAAGATACAGCCGTCCGTCGACTATGGTGTACCAACCGGCCGTCTTTTTGATCTGCTCGGCTTCCTCTGCATTATCCAGTAGTGCTCCATCCTCAAATATCTCCTATACAGCATCATCCAATTTTTAGAGTTGGAGACTTGTATCGCTTCTTGTTCCTCTATACTGGGAGTGCTTAAGATTTTCCTCATGTCCCTCAAATACTGTTTTCGATCTTCATCCCCTGCCACTCTAACAAGTTGGTCGGCCTTCCAGTTCTCAGTTCTGGGGACCTGGACCAGGTTCAATCTACCAAATCTTCGGATCTCATACTTAACCGTGGCCAGGTAGTTTTCCAAGAGGGGGTTGCATGTCTCAAAGCTTCCATTGATTTGGTCTACGACTAGCTCAGAGTCGCAATAGACGATCAGCCGCTTGACTGAGCACTCTTTGGCTAGTCATAGTCTAGCTAACAGGATTTTATACTCGATAACGTTATTGGTGGCTGAAAAATCAAGTTTGAGAGAGTATTTCACCACAAACTTGTCAGGAGTCCTTAGGACTACTCCGACACAGCTGCCTGAGTTGGTAGACGATCCGTCCACATTGAGGACCTATTCTAGCTCTTCTGGGTAGTGACTTGTATCCTAAGTAGGGTGCCAATTGGCGATCGAGGTTGTGGTCTCGACGATGAAGTTTTCCATGGCCTGCCCCTTAATGGCTGGCCTGGGCTGAAATTTATTGTTGAACTCTCCCAACTCAATATCCCACTTTAGGTTTTTGGAGGATGGTCTTCAGTGGCTGGTCGATCAGAAAGACTAAAGATAATCCATGAAATAGGGCTGAGAATACAAGTGTCAAAGCAAGCTTCTCAGCATGCGGGTAGCGTGTTTTTTCACTGGTTAACATCTTGGTCACATAGTAGACCGACTATTGGGAGTCGGAGTCCTGGCGTATGGGAACAGAGTTAAGAGCCTCCTGTGATACTGCTAAGTAGAGGTACAACTTTTCTCCGTCCCTGGGTGATGTCAGCAATGGTGGACTGGCCAAGTATTTCCTCATCGCATTGAAGGCTGCTTGGCACTTCGTAGTCCACTGGAAGTCGTTTGCTTTAGTCCCCCTCAGAGTTTTGAAGAAAGGATGATACTAGTCCCCCGACTTTGTCAAGAAACGGGATAGTGTTTCCAGTCGTCTGATTAGCCTTTGGACATCCTAAACGCTCCATGGCGTAGACATGTCCGTGGGGACTTTGATCTTCTCTGAGTTTGTTTCAATCCCTTACTGAGAGATTATGAAATCTTGAAACTTTTTTGAGAACACTCTGAAGACACACTTTGAATGATTCAACTTCATCTGGTGTGTGTGGAATACCTCGAAAGATTAAGCCAAATCATAAATATGGTCACCAGTAGACTTGCTCTTGACGAGCATGTCATCGACGTATACCTCCATAT
>JAOVVI020006253.1:2705-15795 GCA_028571085.2 Nepenthes alata | reverse complement strand
AAAATTAACTACGAATGATGCAATTTTGGACACAAAATCCCCATAGAAAATATTCACAATTAAAATTTTATAATTTAGAATTAATATTATCTGACATTATCATCAATGCCATTTTTCTAAATACAAAGAATTATTCTTAGTTTTCCAATTTAATTGAGCTCAAAGATCTGAATTGTTAAACGAATTAAGTAGTCATCTTATACAAGAGTTCGATTAGAAACGAGTCTAATCTTCATTATTTAAAATTTAAATCCTAAAAATTATAACAAAATAAATAAAAAAAAGTAAAATATAGGACTTATTTTTTGATATTTATTTTAACGTTCATTTTAGTAATATTTCTAAATAAAAGATAAAGATGTAAAAACACGAGTGTAAGAATGTAATTTGATGCTCCCTAAAATACGCTCAATTAAAGGAGTACCTTTGAAAGTAATAATACACTTGTCTGACTTTATAACTTGTTTAACTTAATTTTTTTTGGTCATTTCCTTATTCTATGGCGAAGAGGTTATATTTATAGCGAAAGATGTCGATTGGTTGGTGAACTCCTAAATTAATACCTCGGCGTTACATTTATTCAATTATGATTGGTGTTACTTTTATTTATTACTTACGTCTTTAATTAATGGCTGGGCCATATGATTTTTGATTATTGGACCAATGTGGTAACCGTTTGAAACCGTCAATTGATTATTCATTATTACTTTTTTAATGCTAGGTAATTCGGGTCGCGTCTCCTGGACCAGCAGCTATACCTTTTATTTCATGGGCTTAGAGGATTTTTTATTCGACCGTCATTATTTGAGCCTTTTTTTTTTTCTTTGATGCATTAAATTTAAGTTGACATATGTGTTATCATACCCATCATAATCTGTACTTTCAATGACAATTTTTTCACATAGAAGTGTCTTATGAAATTAAAAAAATGCAATAGAAAGAATATCCCAATATGTTAAGAAATTAATAAATTACTAAAAGGCATAAATAATATATATTTTAACTATAAATAAAATTAAATATATATTAAAGAATAATTATATACCATTCGATAATTGATATCATTCTAAAATAAACCGGCAATAATGATATCTTATATAATAAAACAATAATTCACTTTCGCTCTTAAATTGCCGGTGACGTATGCCCCTACAACCTCAACCCATATCCAAATAATAAAGGAGAACAACAACACCCAAAAAGTAATTTAAATCAAAGCCAAAAATTATTTGATTAAGAGTATGGCTAATGTTAAATTTTAGGGTAACAATTTGAACCCGAATGAGGTCAGAATTACAGCTCACTAGCTAGCAATACACAAGTGTTAGATGACACCGTATCCACACACAAAGATCGTACGTGCTTAATTTTAATAAAATGAATCACGTCTAATTTGCAAAAGATGACTGTATACGTGTTAATCATTTTTGGTCAGGAAGGCTAATAGCCACCTCATGTGACAGCTAATTTGTATAAGGGTCTTTTTATTTAGCTCATTTTTCAACTCTAATACGATAAGAAAAATAAAAAGAATAAATGATGATTTGTAGAAAAAAAATCTATAAATTTCTAATAAAATTAGTTATGGAAAATACATTCCAATCTTTCGTCTTCTCCACTTTGTCACTTGTTGGGTCAAACATCGGTGAGCCCTAGGAATCGCAACGCCCAATCCAGAAAGTGGTAGCCCAAACCGCCTATTCGGCTCAAAACCCCAAGCAGCCTACGTGGCGGCCCAACATCCACAACCAATCAATACTTCATACAACTCATTAACGCGACTGTAGGTAGCAAATGCGAGGTAGCAAAGGCAAGCCAATGAGAGGAAAGTCAATTCTGCCAGCCGCGGCTCATGCCGATTCCTACAGCTGGCCAACCAATTCTCATGCACTTGGCAAGTGATACACGACGGTCTCCTCACCTCCACAAGGTGACAATTGACACCATTGTCGGCCACGAGCGGTCAATAGCTGGCAATCCCTACAGAAATAATTCTAGCACCTAAAACTTGACTCGCTGAAGCCTATAAATTTCCTCTCCTTCTATAGGAGAAGAGATCGATTCCCAAATCCTTAATCTGAGTCTGGGCATTGAGACAAATACTCATTGTGTTCTTACTCTCAGACTTACGTCCAACGCCGATCTCTCATAGCCATTCACGGGCAATGAGAGTGAGCCACCCACCGTGATGCATACAGAGAGCCAGGCCACCCATTAATCGCTCATCAAGTCCTTACTCTTACATTCATACACTCTCACTATGCACTCAATATATTTCCGTGCACCTTTAAGCGTGCACCCCGTTTTCGTTCTTTACAGAAGGTTACTGACTTGAGCGTCGGAGTATTTTCGGTAAGAAAAATTTTGCCGACCTCTAACCTCCGATTTATTAATTTGTATTGTGCAGGTTCCAAATTAGAAGAGGTGAAGACCGAAGCGACTTGATATTCTCTCCAGATGATGAGAAATCCAAAGGCTTCCTAATCCGTATGACAACTAGGGACGCGGGACACAACATTGGTGCGGTTTGTGGGAACGCGACAAAAAGTCTAGCTTCTCCCCTCAACACTTACTCCTTTATGCCAAGATCGTCAACACCCTGGCGCAAGCCAGCGTGCCAGCAAGAGATGCGACCGCTCATGGCGACGACCCCTCGGTGGGTAGCCGTGTCGACATCCATCTGTAGATTGATATTCATCAGCTAGCCACCAAAGTGGGCGACATGAGGCTAATACTTCAGGCCCTCTGTCCCCGGACGGGCACCCAGTGGATGGGGGCCGCTCTCCCAACATCTCAGGCATCATCCTCCGGATGGGGAAGGCATCGTACCAGAACCCCAGGGGCAAATCAGATCGGCTTGATGTCGCCAAGACCAAGGCGACCTCTGACAGCAGGGCCTAGATTGCAGTAGGAAGCGACCCTAGCCGGGAAGAGCGAGGGGAGAGTCCAAAGAGGCGCAACCCCTGTAACTCCCGCAGCGAAGGGAGGAAGACGGTCGTGGACTCCGGCAATGCGTGGCCGCCCCTCGTGGAAAGTCGCCGCAACCAACAAGCTCAACAGAACTGGAAGGATCACATGGAGCTCCGTGATGTCATCAACGTGCGGAGAAGCGAGTTTGACCTGTCGATAGAGAAAAAGGTTAAGGTGCTCTGGGACCACCTGCGCAAGGAGAGGCCCGTACGGTTTTCCGTTGATTTGCGGAGATCACTCTTCTCCATGGACCTCTGGACCCAGTCGCTTCCTCGCAAGTTTAAAATGCCAACGCTAGACGGGTACGACGGTACTAAGGACCCGATGGACCACCTCAACTACTTCCGCACCCACTTGTCTCTCCAGGGTGCGAGAGAGGTTGTGATGCGTCAGTGCTTCCCCATCACTCTTAGGGGGGATGAATTACTTTGGTTCCATGGCCTCCCACCAAACTCTATTCACTCTTTTAACGAGCTTGCAGACCACTTCTTGAGCCAGTTGACCTTTAACCGGAGGGAAGAGAAGCAACAATGGCACCTAGTCTGCCTCCGCCAGAGGAAAGGCGAAAGCCTGAAGCGATTCCTCAACTACTTCATCACTGAGGTGTGCCAGATCCCCCAGTTCTCTGATGAGCTAAATCTAAACGCCTTTGTTGCCACGTTGGCGGCAGGGGACTCCTTTAAATATTTATTGCACCAACGCCCTCAATCCTTTCGAGAAATTGAGGCCATCGCCCAAGGCTACATTTCAGTGGAGGAGGCCAGTGAGACAAAGCATCCTGAACGCATTGACTGCCCTCTAGAAGGGCCCAAGCCGGCCACCGGAAAGAAAAGGAATGGTGACAGCAACAACTTCCAGGAGCGCCGCAAGAAACCACGGCTCTCATCGTGATCCAAAAAGGAGTACGGGCTGATGCCTCTAACTCCCCTAAATGATACCCACGCGAATATGCTGATACATATCCAGGACAAAAAGTTCTTCAAGTGGCCAAAAGGATCAAAGCGGTGGAGATCAGATAAAATACTGCCAATACCACCGCTGCTTGGGACATTCCACGGATAACTACCGGGCCTTGTAGCAGGAGATAGAGGATCTAATCAATCGTGGACAATTCAAACGGTTCGTGAAGGGCTTGGGGTAGGCCCCCGCAGCCTTAAAAGGGAGGCGAGCGACCCTTCGAAGAACCGTATTGCCGCTGGCATGATCAGCATGATTTCAACTATGTCGGCCAAGAGCAGCAGGCAGGCGCGGCCCGAACAAGATTCCAGTAGCAAGAGAGCGAAGGTAGGGGATAGGAGTGATGCCATTAGCTATTGTAGCGATGATATGGCTCTTGTAATATTTTCCCATTCTAATCTTCTTGTTATATCCGCATTCGTTTCAAACGGTACGATTGATTACCAACTAAAACGAGTCTTTATTAATAATAAAAGCTCTCAAAATTTGATATATCTTGATACTTTTTTTAAGCTTGGATGGAGGCGAAGCGAGATGAAAACGGCCAACGGCCCATTGTACGGTCTGGACAATGAACCTGTACCCGTGCAGGGAGAAGTCCAATTAAAGATCACGATCAGAACTTACCCGCGTACCTCAACGCGAGAGCTGACGTTCCTTGTCGTTGATCTGTCGTCCTCCTACAACGCTATCATGGGAAAATCATTTCTCACATCCTTCGGGGTTGTTATTTCGATCCCTCTTCTCAACGTAAAGTTTTCGACCCTGTACGACGTAGGAGAGATGCTCAGAGATCAGGTGATGGGCCAAACGTGCCACTTGTCCCAAGTCACACCAGTGGCGTCTAACCGTGTGGATGGAGACTTGGATCTCAGGGACGAAGCCTTGCTGCAGCAAGCCCAATCAGGGGAAGCAATCGAAGTGGTCCCTTTGGACCTTGCTGAGCCAGAGAAGTGCATGCACATCGGCGACTCTCTCACTGCGGCCAATTGCGATTGGCTCATTAGCTTTCTCTGGAAGAACTCCAACGTGTTTGTGTGGGTCCCTATCGACATGCTCGGGATACCGATCGGAGTAAAGGTCTACAAGTTAGGCCTCGATATTAGTCACAAACCCATCAGGTAAAAGTGTAGGAACCACTCCGTTAAAAAGTTAATAGCCATAAGGGAGAAAGTAAAAAGATTGCTGGACGCAAAATTTATTAGAGAGGTACAATATCCGGACTGGCTATCGAATGTCTCACTCATGAAGAAAAGCAACGGAAAGTGGATGATGTGCATGAATTGCACAGACTTAAATAAAGCTTGTCCTAAAGACAGCTTCCCGCTCCCTCGGATCTATCAGTTGGTGGATTCTACGTTCGGACACGAGCTGCTAAGTTTCATGGATGTCTATTCAGACTATAGCCAGATCATGATGAATTCAGACTATGAGGAACACACCTCCTTCATGATCGACCAGGGAATATATTGTTACAAGGTTATACCATTCGGCCTAAAGAATGACAGGGCAGCCTACCAGGGCCTAGTGAACAAGATGTTCAAGGCCCAGATTAGATGGAACGTGGAGGTATACGTCGACAACATGCTTGTCAACAACAGATTAGCCAACAACCACATTTCTGATCTAGAGGAGACCTTCCAAGTGCTTCGCACTCACAGAATGTTGATCAATCCGGCCAAATGTGCATCGGGGTAACCTCCAGAAAGTTCTTAGACTTCATAGTGTCCCAGCGCGGAATAGAAGCAAACTCGGAGAAGATTAGAGCCATCCTTGACATGAGCCCTTCGTGGACCATGAAGGAAATTCAGATACTCACGGGACAGCTGGCAGCCCAATTGCGTTTCCTAGCTAAGTCCGCGAAAAAATATTTACCCTTCTTCAAGGCGCTGAGAGGAACGAAAGTGTCTGGATTCTAGTGGATGGATGAGTGTGAGGAAGCATTCAAAGAACAAAAGGCGTACATCGTTAGCCTACCTCTCCCGAGCTCACCATCCACGGGAGAGGACCTATACCTCTACCTAGCCACATTGAACATGGGACTCAGCTCAGTACTCGTTAGAGAGGGTGAGGGTACGCAATGACCAAAGTACTATGTGAGTAGGGTATTGACGGATATGGAGACTCGCTATCCGCATGCGCGGAGGATTGCGCTGTCCCTCATCTATTCAGCGCGAAAGTTGAGGTCGTACTTTCAAGCTCACCAGATCGTTGTTCTGACAGATTAACCCCTGAAGTCAATCCTCCAGAAGCCGGAGACCTCTGGGTGGCTGGTCAAGTGGGCTATAAAGACGGGAGAGTTCGACGTGGAGTTCTGGCCAAGACCAGCCCTCAAGGGACAGGCTCGGGCATACTTCATCGTTGAGGCGACGACTCTTGCTCTAGACGTCCCACGCAGCCCGAAGAGCATGGATGTGCTGGACGTTCCCTCATGGATCTTAAATGTCGATGGATCATCCACTCAGATAGGTAGCGAAGTTGGAGTCATGCTTAGAATTCTCGACAGGATAGAGATTAAGTATTCTGTCATGCTGACTTTCCCTGCTACTAATAACTTGGCGGAATACGAAGTCCTTCTTGTGGGACTTCGTTTAGCAAATAAGTCTCTGCCAAGTCATTGGTCGTGCGCAGTGACTCAAAACTAGTGATCAATCAAATCCAATGAGCCTTTGAGGCATCAAACCCTTAGCTTGCAAAGTACCCAGTGAGAGCAAAAGCCCAAATTCAGGCATTCGAATGTTTCAAGATCGAGCACGTACCTAGAGCCGAAAACTAAAAAAACTGATCAGATGGCTAGGGACGCAACTATAGGATCTCCGGAGTAGTATGCCAGGAAGTTGCAGGAAATCCTGGCCACACCTAGTGTGGACGATTTTGATCAGGAAGTACTGCAGGTTAATGCGGGAGACAATTGGATGACTCCTTACCACAGGTATCTAACGGGCGGAACATTGTTTGCAAACATTGACGAGGCTAAGTGGATCAAGAAGGCATCGGACTGGTACACAATCCTCGATAGTAGCCTATAATGGCGGGGGTTTTCAACTCTCTACCTAAAATGCCTAACTCCCTAGGAATTCGACTATGCGCTGAGCGAAGTCTACATTGGTGTATGCGGCGCCCACAACAAAGGAAAAAACCTCGCCTTCAAGATCATGCGGCAAGGTCTTTTCTGACTCACGATAAAGCAAGACGCTCTAAAATTCATGAAGAAATGCGAAAACTGCAAAGTTCACGGGACCATGGCTCATAACCTCGCACATAGTTGCACAGCCTTCAATTTCCATTGCCGTTCGTGCAGTGGGGGTTTGATATCCTTGGACCCCAGCCATTGGCCTCCGGATAAAGGAAGTTCCTTATTATCGGTATTGACTATTTCACCAAGTGGGTGAAAGAAGTTTCTCCAGCACGGATTACTAAGCAGAACGCAATAGAGTTCCTCTGCCAAAGCATCATTTGTCATTTTCGGATATCTGATGTTATAGTGACCAATAATGGGACCCAATTTATTGGCAAACGATTCACTAAGTATTGTGCAAGCTTGCACATCAGGCTGGTTCATACATCTGTAGCATATTCTCAAGCAAACGGATAGGTTGAAGTCATCGACCACACGCTACTGCACGGACCGAAGACCAAGTTAGAAGACGCAGAGGCTCCTAGGTCGATGAGTTGCCTTCCGTACTCTGGTCGTATCGAAGAATCCTGCGGGAACGGACGAGAGAGACGCTCTTCAATCTTTGCTATGTTGTTGAAGTGGTCGTCCCCGTCGAAATAGGGCTTCCTTGTCTATGGGTCAAATATTTCGATCTGGCCACTAACTCCTAGAGACTTAGGGAATGCCTTGACTTGCTCCAGAAAGTTTGTGACGCAGCCCGCCTGAGGATTGCAGCCTACCAACAATGTATCGCACGCTACTACAATAAACGGGTGAAGGCACGACCGCTCGAGGTTGGAGACCTCGTCTTCCGTAGTGTAGAGGTTGCGGGGAAGGCCGCAAGTATGAACAAACTCTCAGGCTGGGAGGGCTCGTTTCTCATCTCAACAATCCTCCGGAATGGAAGGTACAAGCTACGTATCTAGGACGGCAAGTTGGTCCCACGGACTTGGAACGTCGCCAACCTGAGGAAATATTATCAGTTGAACCACACCAACCCAGGTAAGGCATACATGCGCACCACGGTGAATGCTTGTACATGTATTGTGTTTCCATTTAATAAAATTGATTATTTTTGCAATCTTGTGTGTTCCTACGTATGGGTATTTGCATACAAGACATTTCAAAAAATAAAATGACCTAGATTGCCTCTAAGTCGGGAGGATTTTCATCCATCCGTAAAACAAAACCTTGGCTCCATGCTAAGCGGCCTGAAAGAGGCCATATCCCAATCTCAACTTCGCGTCGAAAGGCCTTGAGTGGCCCGAAAGTGACCATATTACAATCTTGACTTTGCATTGAAAGGCCCTAAGCGGCTCTTCAACCCTTGGGTCCGTGCCAAGTGGCCCGAAAGTAGCCATCTCCCAATCTCGACTCCCCATCGAATGGCCCTGAATGGCCCTTCAAACCTTGGTTCCACATCGAGCGGCCCGTGCAGTCAAGTCGCTAGGCCTAGGGGCTTTTGAAGTTCTCAATATACGGCCATTAAAACCTTAGGGGGGAAGCATTGCAGGTGTGCGACGACTTTCTCTCGAAGAAGAGAGCACTCACAGTCTACGATGGTTGTGAGTTAGAACCGTGCACACGAGAGTGACGACGCCTTGAGTGGGGTCGAGCGCCTAATCCAGGTATCGTATGTGAACAGACATTAGACCTGTAGTCTGGCTGCTGTGGCTTGAAAACCCAACTGGCCCTTGGTGTGGTTTCACTGGGCTTGCGGTGACGTCCACTTTACTGGACTGAGCTTCCCATTTAACGTGCGAGATGCAACAACATCCTCTGACAAAGGTCGATTACAGCGCAAGAAGGCACCGTATCAGAGCCTTGGTGACAATAGCTTTACAAGCTTAGTCGCTAAAACAGGAGTTACGATTTTAAAAATTGCATCGTATACTCAAAGACACTAAATGCAAAAAAAATTGCTTCTCTTCATTCATTACATATGTACAAGGTAGCGTTAAACAGCAAAGAGGAAAGGAAGCAATACAAAAGTAAAGCTATCCCTATGGGTCTAATGGGCCTGCGTCCTCAAAGAAGTTCCCCAGGCGAGAGCTGTTAGAGACCTTGACGTTCCCTGGTTGAAAGACACCCTCGGAGACACCTGGAAGCACGAGGGAGGCGATCTTGTGGCACAGGCGGATGCCATCCCATGACCTAGACTCAAGTGCAGTGCCCACCTCCTCCGGAGTGAGTCGCTGCGT
Organism: Nepenthes alata; assembly: GCA_028571085.2. NCBI lineage: Eukaryota > Viridiplantae > Streptophyta > Magnoliopsida > Caryophyllales > Nepenthaceae > Nepenthes > Nepenthes alata. The sequence goes on along the minus strand of JAOVVI020006253.1, from coordinate 6,510 downwards.
CATGTTTGTGAACTGGTGGGAGATGTCGTCCTCCAGAGTGGTGACCAATCTCTCCAGCTACTCAACCTCGTGCCTTAGACGCACGGCTTCTTGCGCCAGCGCCAATTCTCCTCCTTCAGCTGCCAATTCTCCTCCTTTAACTGACCATTATCATCCTTCAGCTGCTCGTTCTCCCCCCTCAACTGCTCATTTTTCTCTCGGAGGGCAGCGATTTCAACTCCCATGCGCAAAGCAGTCTCCTACTCGGACTCTTCCCTGACATGGTAAAAGTATCTGCGTAGTTGAGAAATCACCGCGTCGAGAAAGTTGACTTCCCCAGGGACCTGCATGGGAAAATAGAAGGTCAAAAATTTTCAAAATTCCAGTTAACAGGGGAACGCTCGATTCAGGACGATCATACCTGAACGACGGGTGCATTTGGACGACAAGCCTCATCTCCTAGCACAAGCAAGCTTGGGGGCTCTGTGCGTTCGGCCACAACTTCTGCGGAGATGGGAAGATTTGGAGCCACGGATGATGGGAGAGCGCTCGGGGGCTCTGGCTCCGTAGCCATCCCAGCCACGACAACCTCTGGATTCAGATCAGTACCCGACGGAATGGCAGCTCGTCCGGCTTTAACTTCCTCCTCCAAGGGTGACCTAGTGGGTGATCCAATAAGCTCCAAAGTCCCTACTAGGGCTGGTACAGGCTCCAAAGTGCTAACTTCCTTAAGCACCTTGCAATCTGACGCGTCGATCTCCACGATCTGCGTGCCCTCAGCAACTGCCTCCTGCAGCTCTAGGTCGACAAAAGGACCCATAGGGGATCTTCCTTCGGAGTGAAGTTCCTCCATAGGAATGCCGTACTCAGCCATCGCCATTGTGGGAATCGACGGATGCTCGGCCGCTCCCTCCGGTGGCTCAATGTCCGGCGCTCAGCCCGGAGTGGGACTCATGGCATGTGCGGCTAGTCCCGCAGCCAGTCTCTGTGACCTCTGAGTGGATGTCCTCCCTCAACCTCTTCAGTGGGGCTTCAACCTCTTCATCTGAGAACATCTCTAGCAGTGAGCAGCTCTCCTCAGCATTTTTCCTGAAAGCTCGCGGAGGGGCATGGACCCAGATTTCCTCTTCTCGGGGCCGACAACGGCCCAGCCAGCTGCAGGACCCCACTTGGCGGTGGGAAAAGCATGGGAAGTTAGATAATAGTCCCATAAGGAGAACGTCTTCATCTTAGAGCTGATGGCAGCGACCAGTTTTGCCACCTTGTTGATCTCCTCTACAATCACATCCCCGCAGAATAACCCCTAGATTGGACCCCACTCGCAAGAGAGCTCTAAATCCAAAGGTTCCTGCAGGAAGAAGAAATGATTCTTCCAATTCTTCACTGAATCTGAGTTGGTCTCTCAAAAGTGGAAGCTAGATCGAGAGGACATCGGGATCCAATCTTTTGACTCCGTGAAGTGGAAGATTACCTTTGCCGCCTTCACATTGAACACGCCAGAATGAAGGAGGGCGAAGATGCACAACGAGACTAAGTAGCGGACGACATTAGGGTGAAGCCTCGCGACAGGAACACCCAATGCCTCGACATGTACGTACAGGTAGCATGGCATGGGGTAGCAGAGCCCACTCTTCAGATGGCTCTCGCAGACAGTAATGAAACCCTCTGGAGGGACATTGGCCCTATCACCTAAGTTAGGAGCACTGTAGGTCAGATCCTTGGGAATCCTGTAATCTATTATTAGGGCGGCGATGGCACTTGCAGTCAGGATAGACCCAGTGTTGCCAACCCCATGGTGAACTGTTCGAGAGGCATGGGAAGAGGAAGGAGAACTCTTCTTCACCATATTTTTCTCTCAAGGAAATGTCAAGGATTCTCAGTGCAAGAAAGCACAAAGAAGGAAATTCGTCAAAAGCACCACTTAAATAGGCAGCAGGATGCCATTGTGCGGAAAACTCAATCGGCGCTTCGCTTGATAGCCAAGCCACTCGTCCATTAACCAGAAATGCCGCGAGTTCCAAACAGCAGCCAATCATGGCCCCTGCTGGACTGTGAATCGCTATTGCCTCAGCCGCCTGCCTAATCCCGGTTGTCATGCCAACATTAAATGTGGATTCTGACCGTTAGGATTGGCGGCGGCAAGGTTTCCGGAGAACCCTTCCAGAAGTGTTATTATGTAATGCTGGAACACTAGCATTCCAGCACAATGGAGAGCAATAAATAAACCGCACGGTTAAGTAAAAAAGATTTATTATATAATGTGCTAATAAACTCCTTTTACAATAGGAGGCAACCAGCGGCCACGGATAACAACTAGCTGCCCTTGCTGGGCCCTGAAGGATCCGAAGTCGTGTATTTTGTCAGGTCCGCGCGAGTTTGGACGCCTGAGTTTCGAGAGTCCAGGATGCCGATGCGAAAGTTTGGCTTCTCCAGCCTAGCCAGCCTCTGGCTGAGACGGATACCGTCTCGAAAACTCCTTTCCAGTGCAAGAGCCACCTCCTCCGGCCTGAACCTCAATCTCAGTTCAACCTCCAGTCGTGCGTGTTCCTCTCCGAAGGATACCTGAAATCGTTCAAACTCCTCCTGAAGAGCCGAAATGCGGTCTCAAGATTGCATATTGGCGCTAGTAAGCCCCGACACCCTTACTTCCGACTTCGCCGATGCCCTCTCAAAGTGTGTGGCGCGAGCCCTCGTCTGCTCAATCTTTTCGACCGAAACTTGCACCCTGGCCTCAAAGTCTTCAATGGTCTTGGCGAGTCGGTGGAGCACTGGATCCACCCTCCTAGGCCTGTGCATCGCAAGGAGGTCGACTCCCCATCCATCTCGAAGCCTGATGGCGCCCTCAAAAACCTCATTGGTCCTATAATAGAGGCCTCCGAGCAACAATCTTCTATCGCAGCAGCGCCGGGTGCAACATCGTTGCGGATCCCTAAGGCATGTGTATCCCTCACGGACCCACCAGGAGACGACCCAAACTCTGATGAGGAAGGCAATCTTTCCATTAATGTCGAAAAAGTGCAAGGATAACACACGCTTCACATTCTCGAAGTCACCAAAGGACGCAAAGTCCTCGGAGGGATTTCAGGCATTTAAATAGCCAGAAATCTCCCAGCGAAACAGCGTCACCTCAAGAAAGAAGTGTTTCGAATAGGAGCCAACGGGCTTCTCCCACGTGACAGATCCCCAAAGCATCGTGCCTCTTCAAAGCAAGACATTATGACGCAATGCATCAAGATCTCCCGCTCAACTAATGCGTCAGATAATCCGATGAATGTGATGTTTTTGAGCGGCGTTTGATTTCCCCTGGGCTGCAGACGTGAGCGATCTTTTTCCATTGCGTCCTCCCGTCGATGGTCAGCATAGGGACTCGAGGGACGACGTCGGCGAAACAGGCCGTAGGTTATTGAGAATGCTCATGCGCGTGGATTGGCGCGTGCAACAGCGAGGGGATCAAGTTGCCCCTGAAGTACAACTTGAAAAGCAATAAATGAAAGAAGATGCATACAACAAGGTAGGGGAATAAAGGTGAAGGCTACTGCTCTTATTGATCAAAGTTTTCTTTACAAAGTACAAAATTTGCGACTGTAAAAGTACAGAAAAGTGGAAGATACGGCACAGAGCATAAAGCCCAAAATGGCGGCCCAAGATTCTTGAAGCCTTATTAGAGAACATGATCTACATTAGATCACTCTGCCCGTCGCTAAAACTCTGATTTGCCTAGGCATCAGGGCCATCGGTACTAGCCAGACCCTGAAGGTTCATCCTGAGATAACCATGGCAGCAAAGCCAACACCCATAGCAGCAGTTCAAATAAGGGCACGGTTAT
>JAOVVI020006252.1:0-10037 GCA_028571085.2 Nepenthes alata | reverse complement strand
AGTGGGTGCTTGAATTTCTAGGAGAACCAAATCAAATAAAGGCAAATATTTAGATTCGGAGACTAAAGAAGGTGTTTACTGTTATCAAATGTTCCGAATGGGAGAAGGTCACTTTTGCAGCATATAAATTAGAGGGAGAAGTTGATAGTTTGTGAGCAATGAAGAAAAGGGCGTTGGGTGTGCCTGAAGAAGAAATTACTTTGAAGTTTGAGGGGGCCTTTATGGAGAAATATTTTCCTTCTAGCCTCCCGGATCAGAGGGAAGAAGAGTTTATGTGGCTTAAGCAAGGGAGTCACACTATAGCAAAATATCATGCGAGGTTTACTGAGTTCTCCTGGTACAAACCATATATTGTGGAAGATGAGTTAAGAAAGTATGATGGAATAGATCCTAAACCCTATATGACCCTCTGTCAGATAGATTTTGAACATAAATCGTATGTTTAAATTAGAAATTCTGCAGAAATTTTGGTAAAGTTTCACTTAAAACTAGACAGAAACAAAAATATATCTTGTAATGAATACCCTATACAGATCACACTCGATATCCAAACCTTAGACTTATGACCACAACACAATCACAAGATTAGTACAAGCATGGAACTATCAAAATATCGTAATTCACATCCTACAACACGTGTACACAAGACCACAAGTGCCATCTATGGCTTTAATTTAACAACTCTATCCACTATGCTAGAATTCAGAATTGATATGCCATCTAGGACCTGTATAGAAATCCAGAAAAAATATAGTGGAAGAAGAACTATGAACCTGCGGAAGCATAATCTCTGTCTGAATAGTATGTAGAACATATTATAACTATTAATACATAGTTTCCTTCATAAATTTAGAAATTTACATTAACAATATCAAAAATTCTAAGTCTTCAAAAGCTCTGAGAGTCCATCCAGCTCCTTGCTAAGTTCCAATCATTTTCATTTATTCAAATCATCTCTATGTCCTTATCTAGAGGGGGGAAAGAGTAAAACAATAAGCCAAAATCCAACAAGATACAAGCAGGTACGCAGTAAAACTTTTGTACAAAACAGAATGCAGTAAAACGGATACAGTTGCATATTAAAACATCAATGCTATAAAATAATGATTTATAGAAACTATAGCAAAACATAATGCAGAAGATTATAAGAACTGTCAGGAAACAGAAACAATCAAGCTTCGGAAATAAAAAATCACTATAATCATGCTTCATTAATAATAAATTAGTAAAACATGCTCCAGAAAGTAGAAATCGGTACTAACTCTATAACTTATGGAAAATTCATTTTCTATCAGTAAAGGACACAACTAGGAGGCCCTACGAGCAGAGGGGACGAATAATCGATGATAGATTGTGTTCAATCCACACAATCAAAGGCCGATGACTGGAACAGGAGATCCCTCCTCACGAGATCTATCCCCCCTCTGGGGATTCAGGACAGGGGGTGACGGCCAGTAACAGTAATTACCCTTTAGGTTAATACCCTAAGGAAGGGCGGACCACATATAACTCCATGGACAGAGTTATCCTCGATTACTACCATAATATTCTAAGGCATGTCAGAGAACCAAACCTGACTATATACCAGTCACGGGTCCTAATTAATAGTATCAAAAATATTTTTCCTTCTTATTTCATAACTTAAAACCCCTTTTTAGTTTTAAAAATCAGTGAGAGTTTCACAATAAATCTTTAGGTTTGTTCCAGAATATACAATAATAGTCTAAAACCCTTCAGTTTTACTTCAAAAGTCCACAGTGATTTATCAGTGTAAGCCTGTGTAAAATTTTCAGAAACAGATTATACCAGGAGCTTTATCACATTATAAATTAACTTTTATACAACAAAAATTTTGAATAAAAACAGTTAAATCCTTTCAATTTCGTGCTTAGAATTTTGCCAAAATTTTGGGTTGATAAACGGGAACCAAACACATGCATTTTCATGAAATTGAAGCCAGATATTGCCATATATATATATATATATAAACATGAAATATGTCCGAACAATTTGTAGAAACATACTTTATTTATATACAGAACTTGATGAAACATGCTTTTAGGGTATAAATACCATTTTTGAGATACAGAAAAGTAGTAAAAATAAAAAATAACATCCGAGGTACACTTGCCTGAGCTTGGTTTACAATTATCATGACTCTGATCGGAGTGGATCGGAAGATTTCCCCTTTTCCTTTGTCTTCCTTCTCCTTCCTCTCTTCTCTCCTTCCCATTTTGCCATTGAGCTGCTAGAGAAAGACCCCAAATTTCCTATTAAAACATGAAGGAAAGAAGTCACGTCAGGGAGCCCATGAGTGGCGCTCGAGCGGTAGGCGCCCCATATAAGTTGATGGCCGCGCTTGAGCTCCAACCGGGCGTGCTTCGAGTGCCTAGTTCCGCTATACCCACCAAAGTGGTGCCTTGAGCACCACTGCATTCTATTTTTCGTGCCCCGTTTGAACTCGAGTGCTACTTAAGAATGGGTCAAGCCCGCATCGAGCCTACAGCAAGCCCACTTTGCGTTTTCGCCATCCGGGACCCATTTTGACCCTTCCAATCGAATTCTTTGCATCCTTGGACCCTAATTTTGATTATATAATCTTAATAGGGTATGATTATCATAATTTAAAGCCTGGAATCCTATTTATGAATTAACATTTCTCGGTTTACAATTTTGGTTCCTCATTTACCAACTTCGAATCTTTGGGCTTTTCGATCCGATTCCTCCCATACCCGTTGACCTTAATTCACCTATTTTAAATTAATTACTCATCTTTTGTCATATTTTGGGAGCTGGTACCGCTACGGAGCCCATCTTTCTCCTAATTATCATGTTTTGGAAGCTCGGGTCATTACACTCTCCCCCACTTATAGGAATTTCATCCTCAAAATTTGACAATCCTTGAATTTTCAAAATCAAGGAACTTTCTTACTGTCTCCAATTCATTGTTAAATCAGGCTGGTTATCCTAGAAAACCATAAGCATCAAAATTGCCTTGGAGCTCATTATTTAAGGCTTCCTTTCGAGGCCTAAATTTACTAAGTTCAAAAGCAATCCTATTTCATTAGCCACCTTTTTAATCTAATTTTGAATCTTAAATAAGCAGAATGCCTCATTTCATTTCATAATAAACATCAAGATTGAGTATTTCCTCTGAACATGAATTTAAACCTTATTATATGCACAGGTTCATCACTTTTTCAATATATACTCTAATCAGTCATTTAATTTTGAATTATTCGATTTCAGTTTACCGTCACTACCACAACCCGGCATTTCAATTTTTTTTTACCAAGCTTAGTTAAAATCCTAACATAAAAATCAAGTCACAATTAAACTTCAATTGTAGGACCCTTTACATTTTCTTCATTTTGTTGATATGCCCTCAATTCGACATTTTCATAAGACACATATTCTATTCTAAATACCATGTTACGAGAATAACTCTCACAGGTCTCGATTTACCGCAGAACAAAAAGTCCTAGCTATAACAGTAACCACGGATTTGGTACAGTGTCAGACCGTTGCTTAAGACCTCAAGGCCCTAATACTTAACAACCTCAAGATTCTCGTCGATACATCGATGAACCACATAGATCAGCCCGAATCATTTTGATTTTCTTAAAACAAGACCATAAGACTTCTGATTTCCAATTTCATATCTATCACATTTCAGATACAATGTTTCTTCCCAACTTAGGAATGCAACACTCCATTACTCCAAGCAATTGTGCCTACCCATATGTTCCCCATCAATGCCAAAGCTATAGACCCTTAACATTCACGATCAGTATTGATGTTCATTTTCTTCAAGATACAGAATTTCATTTACATATTCCTCTGACAAGCCTATCCATTTACAATTCTCAAGGTCATCTTCTATCATTATATAACTATTTTGACCCTAAATTTACTAGCCGAAACTAACCCCCAAAGCAATACTCATAATCCTCAATTCAAGACTCCTAATGGCTGATTCCGGCTAACGCAAATGCAACTCTGAATTGGAGTTCCTCTCCTACTTATCCCAAGAGTATCGATTCACAAGCGATATGAGAGAACATAATCCTTAAATAGATTAATCCATTCAGGATAACTTAAGGTTACCTTTCTGTCATAATATAATTACTTTAATTCTTAAGATTATTAGACTAGGATTATCTCCAAAGCAATTCTACAAATTCTCCAATGGAGGCTTTTGATATCCACAATTGATCCTAACATTCACCTCCTCTGAATCACACCGAGATCCACCTGTCACAACCTCTAACTCTTAGATTTATAAGTCCTTGATTTCTTCCAAGGGATTATCCCTAAATCCTCAAAGATCTCATCACAGAATTTCAATTACGGGTGAAGCAATCTCAAACCATAAATTTCTCCCCCACTTTGCTCATGGATAGTTACCTATTAATACAGAATTAATCAAACTTTGACCTTCTTAAGAACATAACAGTCTGCTATAATTCGCCAAACCATTGTGATCAACTAGGACAAAACAATTAACAACTTTTCCTTAAATCCACCTTTTTGCATAACCCATTCTAACAATTACAAATCTTTTCCCCGCTAAATAATTCTCAAATATTGTAATCGTCAAAGAACATTTGTTGGGTCACTTAAAAAATTCGGAAAAACCTCAAGCACTGCCTAAAGTTATACTGACTCAAAATTGTTCCATCAAAACATCACATGCCCAGCAGGTCATTCCTCTAACTAATTGCACATTTCTTCTGCAATAATTCGTTATCATTAAGATAGTCTTACACCTATCGACTTTAAAAGGGGCAGTCCCATTTTCTAATTAGGTATCGTACATACCTTTGATTCAATTGGCCTTGCCTCGTACTCAGAATTTACAACCTAATTACAGGATATTGCAGCTTTTCAATTACAGTTTACACTAACATCCCTAAGTACCATTTCTACTCCAAGAGGGTTCGCATCACCGAAAGATCGGTTCCTAGATCATTAGCTCCACTTCTCGCCATATTAACCAAATAAATAAAATATCGCTTCTTCCAGTTTAATGCTCATCTAAGTACTTGCCATAATTATCAAAATTCATAAAATCCACAAGCATACATATATCTATACAATTATGAAAATAATCCAAAATCTTCAGGGTGAACATGATGTCACACAATTTCAGGAAATAAAATAGCACATAACTTCCCAAATCAATTTAAAATACAAATCAAAATTTTATAATTAAGAAGATACCTCCAACCACCTTTTGGGGTGTTTCATTGGCTTGAACTGTTACTATGAAAGCCATAGCCGAAACAGTGGGCTTCTTTGTTTCTAATCTCCGAGAAAATACATGGTATTTAATCTGGTGGCCCTACTATCCACATTTAAAATAAGCTCCCATCGCCTTGTGAAAGGAATATTCCGTATGCTTCTTTCCACAGTAGTTACAAGGCATCACTGACATTAGGAAATCTGATACTGATCAAATTCTGATCCTACATTTCCTTTCACCAGAATCTCTCATCTTCTTAGTAGATTCTGGGTATTCCTAACCAGACTTTTTACTAAGGTTCACCTCACTAATTACCCTCTTACCCGAAATTCTTTGAGCTTTCTGGTTCTTTCTTAAGTATCAGAGCCCTATCTAGGATCGAGCATAAGTCTGAAACTACTGGGTCACTAGCTGACTCCAAATCATCAAATCATTAATTTTTGATTATTTAAAAGTCCACCAAATATCCTTATCGATTACACTTGGATCCTCAATATCATTGCCGATCTCGGCGCAACCTCAACAACAACCTTATTCGTCAATCAAATAGGCAAATATCCTATTTTAATAGTTTCCTCTAATTTCCGTATCCACCTAACAACTTTTTAGGTATGGCCAAATAATCCATCTACACTTAGCACACACCTCATTACATGACTTGCAAACGTCAGCATATTAGCTCCATTACTTCTTTTATAACTTATCTGATACGTGAGCCTAATTACAATTCAGAGTATTCCTTTCAAAATTACCAGTTCTATTGTGGCAATCTGCCATCAAGATCAGCTTAATACTCCATCAAGATTAATTATTCATGAACCCAAATCAGACATCAAAATTTATAATTCCTTCAAACAATGGTTGCTCTTGAGGAATTCGCATCATTAGATTTTACTCTAAAATTCGGAACACATAAACTTATTCCTTGGTTAACATCAATAACTGTTTTCATCTTCCAGCCATCCCAAAAATTTACATAAAGAAAAAAAAATTCCTTTAAAATCAAATGCTTCCAGAGACATCCCAAGAAATGAGGTGTGACACCAAGTAACCCATTATTAGCACTACCTTTCCTCAGCAAATTGAGCTTTATTTAGACGAGTAAAAACGTTAATTATCTTCTTTAATACCCCAAGCTCAATTCATTAACTATTCTCTTAATTTGATTCTAGACTAGAATGAGCCAAAATATCTTACCTTATCTGACAATAGCTCCACCTGAACCGTCAACCTACTTTGATTCCACTTAATCACTAAGCCTCGGTCCATTTCTATCCTAAATCATCTTGGTCGTAGATCGGATTACCTTAAACTTAAGCCTAATATCCAAACCGATCAACCCAGATCTGAGGTCACTGTAATTTAATTTAATCATTCAGCTTAATCATTAAGTCCAAGCTCAAGTCAATCATAACTTATGCAAGCTAGAACACCTAGGATTTCCAAACCTAGCTTGATTAGTCTAAGTCTATCCTACCTATTTGATCAATCAGGATCATTTCCTAAACTTCTACGTATGATTTAGATCATTCCTAAGGTATCTCATATTCACTGATACTAATTGTGACGGTTTGATTTAGGATTTACGCATTCTTTTGTTTCCCCACAATTTGTGTGTCATGTCACATTAACTCCAAAAATCCTAGATTATTCCCTATGTGACGGAACGGGTCATATCCAGTAATGACCTCTGTCGATGATCATACTTAACAAATGGAACTCATACACTATTAATTTAATGTAATAATTTCTGTAGAAAATTAGTCAGAGTCTTCCCTAAATATTGACAAAAAAATATAAATACAACATGTAAAATAAAACCTATACAATGCATATAAACCACTAGATCTCAAATTCACAATCATAGTACATACACAAGATCAATCAGATGCCATTCATCCATGGCTCCAACACAGTATCCCAACGACTATATTGGATCAAATGAGATATGTCTTCTAGGAACTTATATAAAACCTAACATTACACATACGGAAGAATTCTATATCCCTGAATAAACTGCGAAAGTATAACAATGATCCATAATAATTAAACAATGAACCATATCAAAATTTAATACATAATATAAAACTAAATCAACTATTTACATAACATTATATCCACCATATTCTAGATACTAAGTCCTCAATGACTAGCAATCTCCTTAGCAAAATCCCTCTCCTTTCTCTATTTAATTGGGCAACTGCTCGTGGGTCTCATCTGAAAGGAAAAAAGGAAACAAGGGTGAGCTAACAGCTCACCAAATGCGTCATATACAAGGTAGTAAATAGTATAAGCAAAGTTAAGCAAAAGAGGAATACATGAGTATGAAGGAGATGCATGAACATAAACTTGGTCAATTATGCTTGGGATACAATTTACTTCTCTCTTTGGGATATAATTGCTGCACAATTATTCATCTTTGGGACCCAAGCTAGTAGGGTCGAGTAAATAATCGATGATAGATTGTATTACTCCACATAATCTGAGGACAAAGGTTCCTTCAAAATTTACATCCCGAGGGCAGGATGGTTCTCTTATTTTTATTCCTCCAAGATTTACATCCCAAGGATAGGATGGTCAGACTTTTTATCATCAATTACCACTGTAATGTCCTAAAACATGTCAAGAGTATCACGTACTACAATACGTATCCAAAACAAATTCTTGAGTCTCCACTGTCATACTAGTGGCATGTCTAAGGATATTAGCCTTCAAATATGAGTTTGTGATCCTAGTTTCATGATTTTTTATTCTTTTGAGGCATGATCCACCAAACTTCTTTTGTAAATATCTCCATCTGGGAAAACAAATCCATCATATACCCCAAATTGTGAAATTTTTCTCCAATTACTTGCATGATTTTCTTACCTTTCTTTTGAATTTACAACTTCTTATAATTTACTCTTATAAATAATCATTGTATATAGTAGGAAAGGTTGGAATTTTTACCAACGTGAGTCCAATTCAACTTTAGGGTTTTGAATAACGATTCTCTTTGAAATTTCTTAATGATAATATTTTTCAGAATGCACAGTTAAGCATAAGCAAATATGCATAACTTGAAGGGAAATTAAACAAAGCGAAAGCATGTAAAGATACTCATTAATCTCTAATGAACAATGATCGTGATCAAATTTGGGTTCTCTGATGCTCCAAACGATTGAAAACTTGGAAATCGGATGTCAAATTTGTAATTGCTTACATTCAAGACATGAGTTAATTACAATTAAAGCTAAATCATGCACGAGAATCAAATTAAATGGAAAATTATAATTCAGGCATGGGTTAGGGTTTGGTGTACCCAAAAACCATGTAAAACTATAAATTCAGACACCTAAACGATAGCTTAGTATATCCATGACATGGGTAATCATATTCTAGACCTAAATTAAGCAAAAGCGTAAAAATTTGGGAAAAAATCATCTAGACTCGGGGTCCGAAAATCGATTAAATTTTTGGATTCGGGCATGGGATTCACATATGCATGCTTCGGTCTGATAAACTACAAAATATAAACTGAACCAGGTATCGAAATAAGGATACCTAAAAAATAGAATAAAAGTGCAAAAAACAAAAGAGGAGGGTATGAGTTTACTTGTCTTGACCCAATCTATTACCTTTCTAACTGCTCTTGAACGGATTTGAACTCGTGGGCTTCGATCTCCTCCTTCTCTCTCTTGCTCTTCATTCTCTCTCTAAATCCAAAATCAGCCAAAAAATAACATGGGAGAAACCCTTGTGAAAATAAATACCACGATTAGCGCTCGAGCTCCAGTCGGGCGACGATCAAGCGGAGCCATTCTACCACTCCCGTGCCCCAATCTACGCTCGAGCGGCCATCGAGTGCGTGATTTTGTTGTTCTCGCCCAAGCCTCGCCTAGAGAGAAGCTCAAGAGGGCAATTCTGCCAGCCTATTCCTGGCTTGCGCCTTGGGCGTCAGTCAAACACCGAGCCCAATTCCCCGTATTTTCCTCTGATCTTAGTTTCCTACATTTTTTTAGCCTAATCTTTGATCATTAATAATTCAATTACATCATAATTATCATGTCTTTGCAAATCAAAACCTCACAATTCTCCTCCATCTTTAGAATTTTTTTCCTTAAAAGTTAACGAACCTCGAATTCCCAAAATCAGAGGTAATCTTATAAATTTTCCTAGCGGTCCCAAGTCACTTCTTTGATTAAACGGTTATCCAAAAGAACTATGAGCATTTTAATCATCCTGATTCTTATTAAGTAATGTGTTCTATTAAAATTTAATTCTGCCAAGTCCAAAGACAAACCAAATTCATTAACTACTTTTCCAACTTAGCTCGAAAGGAACTATTCCTTTTCGGCCTCTGATTGAACCTTAACATATGTGGGTTTGCCACATTTCTGCTGTGCTACTCTGATTATTTATCTAACTACGAATCATCCAATTGTAATTCATCACCACATCTAATTTAACTTGATGGCTAAAATTTTTTGATCAGGTTTGGCTAAGATTTGAGCATAAACTTCAAATCGCAATCAAACCACAAGGCTGAAATGCTTTACATTCTCATTATTTCGTTGGTAAGTTAACAAACCAATGTATCCCCAAAATATATATATCATATTAAACACCTAGATTATACGGTAACCATGATTAAAACAAATCTCAGGGTAGCCATACCATAAAGACAAAGCCCACAAGTCTTCAAATTATAGCCAGATTAGATATCACAATTGTAATAATTACCCAAAGATTCAACAAAGCTTTAAGTCATCCCCTAAAATCTCAAAACCCAATTATTAGGCAACCTTAGGAT
>JAOVVI020006251.1:0-15795 GCA_028571085.2 Nepenthes alata | reverse complement strand
ATACACTCCAATCTACATATTTGACTTTTGGCAAATTGAAGATAGACATAATATTCCTGATCCCATGTCAATGCTTTCTGAATTGATTTCTTGAAACAATAATTTCTCTTTTGCAATTATGTTGTCCTTTTTGGACGTGATATGCATAGTCCAATGGCAGCTATACCGAAAACAAAACTAAGTAAAAGAAAATTTTACCAATTGAATACTGGAGATCTTATATGGTGAGAAATACAGTAATAATATGTGAGGGACGCATTATCAAGTCTAAATCAAAAATAGGCAGACAAGATAATTGAAGTCCTTTTATATGGAGTCAAATGGAAGTCAAAGGACAAGTGAACATCAAATCACAATTTATAAAAGCAGCTTAAGTGATCCAAGTGATTTTTCAACAAATATGTGGATTTGTCATACCAGCTCTTTCAGATTCAAGTTCACCAGCAGACATAATGACAGGTTCAATTCCCATAGCTTGAAAAATAAGCTCTGTTTGGAATGATTTGCCTTGACCTTTACCCCCCCAAATTCCTATCACAAAAGCAATGTCAGTTTTGATTAGATGGAAATTGATAAAGTATTACAGCAGAAGAAGAGCACATATTCTGATCTCATGGGAAGAGATATGTTAGGTTCAGCAAATGAGAAACAAAATCAGAAGAAGACAAAATCCCTTCTTGAAACAAAGAGAAAAGAAGCAATTTAGGGACATTTCACACTAAAATGTTTCTGGTCATAAACTCATATGATCATAGTAATCACATTCAAGGTAATATTTAGACTCGCAGTAATCATATTAATGGATTCATAAAGTGCGCTATCTCATCTGGTATATAAAGGTCTCTGCCTATAAGGATATGAAATTTATATTTAACCTAACAAATTGTGTCAAACTCCATAATCCATAAAACTGTAATTTACTATCAATAATACAGTGAGAAAATAGGTGCCACCATACCAGTAAAAAACAAGGGGAAAAGAAAAGGGTGCTGTATACCCTATTTGTGAGCTAGGAGCACACAAAATGCTCTAGGCAATGTGAACATGTAAAGCAAGCATGAGAGAGTTAGATTACAGATATAGTGTTGTCCTCGCCAGCTTGCAAAATCAATGAGAGATCAATGAGAAGCAGGAGATCTAATGTCACAAATGATGGCTATGAAAAACTAAGTGGCCCGTTTATCCAAGGGTAGTATAAATTGAAGAGTTAAGTGAACTAAGGAAGTGCCCTCCAAGGGTGCCAGCAAGTAAGCCACTGATTGGGGAAATTCTAGTAAGTGGTTCTACCAGGGAGTTTCAGATGGTAGGTTACCACCTGTTTGTGAGATTGAGGGGTTTTTTTCTTGCTACTCGATATATACTTAGATACACTCTAGTAAGCAACTGCAAAATACACTTTAGTAAGCAATTGCAAAAACTATCAATGACTCATGGAGTGCTGCTGTGGTTCAGGTTGTTAGAGTGTAGTGGAAGCTTCACCTGGTTAAAGGATAAGATACGTTTCCTATATATGTTGTCACCTCCAAGTTAATTGTAGTGGATTGTTCTCTAATTGGCTGCCCATGAAAGTAGGCTCAAATGCCAAACCACATCAATCATGGTGTTTGATTGTATAGATCCATTCTTTTTCTTCATATTCCTCCCAATGGTTATTATCATTTGTACATGATCAATGTGTGTGAAGATCTTCAATTTGGCCCATTGGTTGTTACTCTTCCATGACACTATTGCCTCCAACAAAAATACAATAACCAATGGTAGAGTTTTGATCATACCAGTGACCCAACCCGATCAGTACCAAAAAAGCTCTCGACTTGATTATGACTGTGGTAACCATAATGCAAGCATTATCCTAGTAAACCCTTGAGATATCTCAACATACGCATCACAACTTCCCAATGAATAACATAAAGAGAAGACAAAAACTAACTTACAACACTAGCCAAGAAGGCAATATATGGATGAGTTATAGCAAGGTAATTGAGCTTATCAACTGGTCGTCGATACCTTACTAGTTCAGTGAGGATATCCTATAATCTGGTGATAACTTAATTCCTAGATCATGGGATCATCATAAGGTTTTAAATTCACCATAATAATTTTTTTAAGTAAATTTACAATGTACTTTCTTTATGAAAGAGAGATGCCACGATGGCACCTAACAACCTCAATACTCAAAAAATAACGCAAACCAACAACATTTTTAGCTTAAAATTGACTTTGAAGGAACAATTTTATGTTCATAATGCCACTACTATCGCTGATAATAATTACAATATCATCTACATACACAATAATAAGAATACACCCAACATTAGAGTAACGATAGAATATAGAGTTATCACCGTCACAACGGGAGAACCCAAACTCATACACAATTTCACTGCATTTGTCAAACCACATTCGCGAGGACTATTTCAAACCATACAATGACTTCTTCAACTAATAGACATATCCAGACTCTCCCTGAGTAACAAACCCTAGAGGTTGTTTCAAATAAACCTCTTCATAAAGATTACCATGTAAGAAGGCATTCTTGACGTTTAACTAATCTAAAGGCCAGTGATAAGTCACAAGTCGCAACTAATGAGATGAACAACCAAAAAGAAATTAACTTGCCCACAAGAGCAAATATATCAGTGTAGTCCACCTCATAAGTTTGAGGATATCTTTTGGCCACTAGATGTGTTTTCAACCGAGCTAAAGAATCATCTAAGTTGAATTTTAATGTGTAAACCTATTTACAATTGATAGGTTTCTTCCCTAGAGTAAAGAGATTATATCCTATATGTGACTATATTCGAGCTAAGTCATCTCTTCCTCCATAGCTGCACAACAACCAGGAGGGAAAATAGCTTCAACTACAGATCAAGACACACTAATTAAGTCCAAGGTAGTCATAAAAGCTCGATGAGAATATAAAACACCAATATAAGATAACATAGTCAACAACGGATGATACTGGGCACAGCAACGATGACCATTTCGTAATATCATCAAAATATCTACATCTATTCCTTGATTAGGAACAACGGTACCTATAGTCAGAATAATTGACTCATTAATGGCCATCTCAAAACCCAATCCTGAAGATGAACCAATCACCTGACAGGACCATGAACATATGTTAGAGTGATGGAAGGACAAGAAAGCACATGTGAGACAAGTGAAGTTGATACAACCTTATGAATAATATCATATACAAAAATATTATCCTCAGGAAGACTTAATGATGAACTTGTTGAAGACACGTTGAGATATGAAATATGACATCAAAGAATACCAAAAAACATTCCAACTTTAGAGAAAAACACTAATGCCCCTTTTGAGTATGAAGATATTCAAAAAAACACCATAAAGATTTGTGATCAAGCTTCATCATCTAAGGTCGAATATTGTGAACATAACATACACATCCGAAAATCTTCGATGGGAAAAAAATATAATGGAATGCTTAGAAATAATATATGATAAGGAACCTCCTAATGAAGAATAGCTGATGGCATCCAATTGATAAGATAATAAGTTATCAATGTTGCATCACTCTAAGTGGTCTTTGTAACTCCCATTTGGAATAAGAGTACTCGAGAAACCTCTATTAAGTGCTTATTTTTCCTCTTAGACACTCCATTATGTTGGGGAATATCAAGGCAAGATAACTCATGAAAAATTCCATGTTGGAATAGGAATGATAAGTAGAAAAATATTTATAACCATTGTCACTCCGCTAAAGCATGTATAGAAGTAGGGAATTGGATCTTAATTTTAGGATGGAATGCACAAAAAATGGAGTATAGTTCACAATGGTTCTTCATTGAATATAACCATGTAACTTGTGGATAATCATCAACAAAAGTAAAAAAGTAACGAAATCCCATTTTGGATGAACCTAGACATGATCCCTACACATTTGAGTGTACTAACTCAAAAGGGACAGAGGCACGCAGATTTACATGAGAGAAATATGACCTATGATGATACTTGGCAAACTGACATAATTCACAAAATAAATTGATAACAGATGTCAGAGTTAGACAAAACGTTTTCGGAAAAAAAAGTGTTGGATGACCCAACCTGCAGTGTAGATCAAGGGGCGTAGAGGCGGCACTAGAACAACAATAAGATTGATCCTCTATTGAACAAGTAGAGGTCTCTTGAGTTACAACCTCTACTAATAACCTTGCTCGTATTAAGGTCCTAAAACTCACAATGAGTAAAAAATAATATTGCACAATAATTATATTATCAAGTAAACTTACTAATAACAGATTAAATGAAAAACTTGGCAGTTAAAGAATCAACGAGAGACGTAAAGTCTGTTGTAAAAGGAGAACCAACACCATTGACCTTTGCAAAGGAGTCATCAGCCAAAGTAATGTCAGAAACAATAGAATATAATCAATAATCAGACCAGATACTTGTGAACTCATTCATGTGATCAAAGGCACTAGAGTTGATAATCCAAGTTTGCGAGGATACAGAGAGATAGGCAATGGATTGAACAATAGTAGTAATAATATGATTAGAAGTTGTGTCACAAACCCGAACTAGGCAGGTCAATTTAAATAATTAATTATAATTCCTAAAATATAAAATTCTAAATAATTTTAAATAAATAATTCTAAATCCCAAAATTCGGGTGTGACAAACCAATAATAAGACCCAACATCAATCAAAACCTATACAGGATCTCATCGAACAACCGTCCGGATAAAATATGTACGACCTACTCTATAATCATCGTAAGGGAGGTAAATTCCAACCAAAATCATAAATCATACATAATATAATATCCAACTATTTCCAAAATATATCAATCGGCCTATACTCGGCCGCTCTTAACCACCCTTAACCTCACACCCCACTCCAATAATCACCAATCCCAATCCCTAGTAGCCCCATAGGACTCCATCCCAACAGACAATGACTACCCAACCCACCACTCCTGTACGGGTAGCCACCACTAACCATACTCCCATCCTCACCACTAGCTACCTACCACCAATTCCTCACTTCACTTCATAGTGAAACACTTCCTGCAACTCCCTCCTCTTTACTCTGAAGACAAATCTAGCTCCACCATGGATGTCCATGGCCCTGCTGATCATCAGTGTGGCTATATCTAGCCTCATCATAAGCTACAGGGGAAAGAGATCAACAGAGAAGGAAAGAACCAGTGGAGATGGGAGGATGAGAGGAAGGGAAGGAAGAGAGGCTGGCCAGTGGAGGCCCACTGGTTGGGGGGGCGAAGATGGGGCAGTGGCTGCCAAAATTGGAGTATGGAAGAGGGCAGCAAACAGTGGCTGTGGGATGGGAGTGTGGATAAGGGTGTGACACCAATGTTTTGGAATTTCGGTTCTTCTCAAATTAAAATTTATCTTTTTGGGGTTGAATCTTAGTACAACGGTAAAATATTATAGCCTGAAGATCATGGGTTCAAGCAACAAAAATAGCATTTTTGCATTACAAGTGTAAGGCTGCACAAACATTACCCTCTCTAGACTGGCAATGCGAGAGACATCAATTATTGTATCATCCTTTTAAAATTTTTTCTTTTTTCTCATCATCTATATATTATTTATTTATTTATATGTATATGACAAGCCTCACACACCACCAACAAGGCAAGATCTAGACTCACCATGAATAGCCAGGCCCTGCTGGCCAACAATGAGGTTAGATTTAGCCGCTCTCTCTATGACAAGCATCATCTACCTATGGTGAGGCCAGGCATGGCCCCCGCCAGTCAACAGTCTTCTGTTTTGGCAAGTAGTGTCATAAGTCATAGCAAATCCAGATTTTGCCTCATAGTGGTGGCTACCCACTGGTCGTCGTTCACTGGAGAGGCAATAGCAGGATGGAAAGGGAAATAATAGTAATGGAGTGAGGAGAAGGAGATAAGGGGAAGTACAGTGGCTGGCCAGTGGAGGGTGGAGTCCACCAGTCAGGTGGGGGGAAAAGAGGATGTGTTGGCTTTCAAGATTAGGGTGTGGATAAGGGTAGGGATGCAATGGTTGGGGCACCTTTTCTATATTAGAAATTTTTTCTTTTTCTCCTCAACTTCTCATTTTTCCAACATGGGCAATAATTTGCCACACAATTCATTTTTCAGCATCACATGTGCAAGTAACATTAAAAAGTCTTCGATTTCAACATAATCTGACTGAACAAACTGAAAAAATAGATTAAAATTGGAACAGATTGAAGGTTTGGATAAATACAAGACAGCATACACTTTACAATGGGATTGCTACTTTTGCTCAAAAGCGTAATAGTTGAAGAAAAATATAACCCATGTTTATCAGTTGTCTGTGAATCAAAACCAATCAACAGCTTACAAACTATTTTGAAAAAAATTTCAGACAAAAATGCCAAAGGTTATAGTGACTACAATATTCAATGATCTTCAGGGAATAAGTTTACAATGAACCATGTAATACAAAATTATATATTTCAGGTCAAACATATGGACTGTTACAACTACGCTTCTCCATCCTCACATATTTTCAAGGAAAATGGACCATGGAATGGTGACCCACTGTCATCTTACCTCTTCGTTCTTGTCATAGATTGCTTAGCAACTTCCTTGGAAATTTTCAGTCAAGAACCAAACTTCAATTTTCACACTCAAGTTGAATGTCTGGGAGTGGGTATTTGTCACCTAGAGTTTGCTAATGACTTAATTCTTCTGTGTAGGGGAACTTTGTAAGCTCATTTATAATGCAAAGCTTCAATTAATTTTCTTAATTCTCAAGCCCACAGGCAAGAAGGGCCAAATCTCCTATGTTTTGAGAGAAGTGACAAAATCAGATAAAGCCATAAAGGAGGAACTCAAATGACTCGACCTTTCTCCTTTCTTCAAAACTCC
Organism: Nepenthes alata; assembly: GCA_028571085.2. Lineage (NCBI taxonomy): Eukaryota > Viridiplantae > Streptophyta > Magnoliopsida > Caryophyllales > Nepenthaceae > Nepenthes > Nepenthes alata. The sequence continues at coordinate 8,927 of JAOVVI020006251.1, read as the reverse complement.
AAGCTAGCACCTGCCAAAATATTATGGACAGAATTTTGATCAGCATCCGATCTTGGACAGCCGTGTTCTTGCCATGTGTCTGTGGACTACTCATAAGAGCTGCATATATTGGGGTGCAACTTGCAAGCGTATTGACGTCCATGTATATTGGAGTTCAACTTTTCTACTTCCAAAGCAAGTTATCAGGCCATGAGCAGTATTGACGAAGATATCTAGGTAAGGGAGCTGATATCAGCAGGAAGATATTCCTTGCAGCTTGGTGTGAAGCCTGCAGACCCAGAGGAATGGTATTTGTGTGTAAAAGAACTAACTTTGCAGAATAGATAAGCTTTGCCTGAGCAGCTTTTGGCTGGAGAAATAGCCATTGATATCATTTCAAGGAGGATAATGTACGGCAAGTCAGAAAAGTCTACTGACTCATGGACTAGGACAAATTCTCACTGAAATCCGATAGAGAACATAATTGTAAATGAAGCCATCTGCAGAGGCAATTGTGAAAATTAATTGGCTGGTGAGCTAGTTGAGGGAAAATGGCTGAAGTACAATGGCAGAGACTGGATATGGTTCAACAGAAATATCCCAATGCACAAGTTTATTTTTTGGCTAGACATCAAAAATAGGCTAAGAACCAAGGAATGCATCTACATCTACAGAGGCAATTACACAATTTAACTAGCTGCTGAGCAATTTAGGAGAAAATGGCAGAAGTACAACGACAGAGACTGGCTATGGTTCAACAGAAATATCCCAATGCATAAGTTTATTTTTTGGTTAGACGTAAGAAATAGGTAAGAGCCAAGGAATGTACATTAGGGATGCATGCTATGTGGTGGAGATGATGAATCACTATCATTAATTCCTTGATGCAACTGCACCAAGGACAATCTAAAACTACAATACAGTGTCAAATACTAATATAGGTAACGGCAAAAAAAAGTACAATCTAATGCATGAGACTGCTAATCTGGGAAGAATAAAATATATGTAATCTAAACCCAACATTACCAAAAGTTCACTTCTACGATTAGAACTTGTGACACTTGAGTCATATTGGAGTAAATTTATTGACTTAAAATTCCTAGGTGTAGGCTGACCAAGAAACCAAAAAATAAATTAGAAAATAATATGTTTGATAGCAACCACACCAGCATTGAGACAGAAGGAAAATAGAATCCTCAACTATTGATAGGATTTCACGATAAATTATTTAGAACTTTTTAGAGGCATAACTTATAGAATATAACTACTTATACGTACAAATTTCATTGTTGTTCTGGTTGAAGCTCAATGCAAAGCTAGGATGCCTATTACATCATTTAAATAAAGTTTCCATATGAGATGTAATGCAAGGATATATTTTAACCAGCCATTATAAAGAAGGTGGTAGGATCAACTATCATAGTATGCTATTTACCTAGGATCAGAGGAACTTTGGCATTCAGAAGATGAGCAACGTAGTTCTTTACAACGTGGCAAACTGCATATAGAAGAGACTGGATATGAAAAGGTAAACGAGAACACAAACTTACAAGCTTAAGGAAGCATAATAGGCTCAAGTGAATGTTCTATGTAACAGTTTCTCAACTTTCAAAAATGTATGTACCTTGCAAGCAAACAGTACTATCAGTTCATATAGTGCCATAATAAGGAACAAAAAGGTTAAAATCAATGTCAGGACAAAAACATGAATGTGATCAGGCAAAAGAGCAGCCCATCTAATATTTAAAGAATAGAGCTATAAAAGAGCAGCCCAATGCATCAACCTCCCATATTTCAAGGTCCAGGGAGGGACAAATTTACATAACTTGCTTACTTATGTATTGCAAAGAGGTTATGCAGGGGGCTTTGAACGCATGACCTCCAAGTAAAAGTTGAGCAACCTTATTGTTTTACAAGACTCACCCTTTCCTTCACTCCATACCACAGAAGTGAAGAATATTAAGGAAGAGGGAATGATGTTGAGGAATAAAAATCCCCACAGAAAAAGAGAAAAGAAACAAACATAATGAATCCCTTTTTCTAAGAGACAGGTTGTTATTTTGTCTTACTATCTAGTTTCATGGAGCTACCAACCATAGTTTGAGAAGCCACATCCCAATCCAATTCCCACCATCAAAATGATTTCATACAAAAGAAATGAGAAAATAGAGGAGTCCTTTTAAAAAGTGAAGAAATACCAGACAAACAAAAAAAAATACAGCATCCAATCAGTTTAAATATCACACAAAGTTCAAATAAAAACCACCAACTGCCAGGGCATAATAAGAAAGCAAGCCATAACATAAATACCACTCTGCAATTGCTGCTACCTAATGAAGATGATTCTACATCGGCAAAATGGATACATGACATATTTATATATTGTAGCAGCTCATGGAAATGTCAATGTGGATCCAGTTGCTTCTCAGGTCCTTACAAAACTGATGATGATGGATATTTTAAGAGAGCTGATAAAGAAAAATTGGCACTACCACTTGGAAAGAAGAGAAAAAGGGAAGAGTATGCTGTATGCAGTCAAGGATTGACGAATCAAAGAGCACATAGCATTCCTAAGCGAATTCTCTCATGAATTATGCAAGCAGACACTTGCATTCATGGGTGAAAACATAAATCCCATGAGGTGGGAAGTAGAATGGGGAGGGTAAGGAAAAAAACAGGGGGGACCAAAGCAACATAATGGATTCAGAGATGACCTTCATTATTGCTGTGCATCCCACTTGGATCACAAGAAATAACCTGAATTTAGCCAGGTGCCTGCTGAACAAATATGATGCATCTTCTTTCCACAAGGGGACAAAAAATAAAAAAAACAGAAGTAGAAAACAGGGGGATGGAGCTAGAAACTAAAAAACATGGAATATAGGGCGTTTCTAAAGGAAAAAGTTGACAAACCATTTGGAATGTAAAAAAGAGAATTTCAAAGAAATATGATTCAAATAAGAATTGGCAAACAAAAGACAGCACATCAAAGCAACAACTGCATGCGGATCCCACCCCGATTAAATTAGGCTAGCTAAATTATATGCATGCAGCCTCACCAAATCTAATACAAACCAATTCATTCAAATTCCGAAATCAGTAAATCAAAACTGGAAATGCAAAAATAACCTCTACAAAAATGTTTTAGCCAAGGAATATGCAACTTCCAAAGGAGACAGGATATACACATAGCTATCAGCAGTCAAGCCCCTTTCAATCATTAATAATAATAACATGAAAATAAACACCAGGGCTCTACTATTCTAGGTGTCAAATCTTGAATTCTGTCTTAGAGATGAATCTGACATATAGAACTGCAATGGACATGGTTTAGTGAGAAGAACATCTCAATGGAATTAACGCATCCTCTTTCTTTCACCAACTCTAACATGTAAGGCTTCCGCGGTAGGAAGAAATTGAATCCATCACCTCCTTTTGATTAATGCAAAGATACAGCTTTGGCAGATAAATAATTGTGAAAGAATGACGTATGATGCCAAACAAAGACTACATTTTTTGTAATTAGTTAAACAACATATCTATCAACCAAACATCTGTAGACAGGAATGATGTTCTCTCAAAGAGTAAACAATATAAATATATGACAGACCAGACATCCGAAAGGAGGCTTGGTATGCGTTTAACTTCTGGTTGGTACATGCCTTACAGAAAGAGTAACAGTGATAGGAATTATCAATATGGAAAATGATTACTTGTCATCCAGATAATCTGGTACCATCAACATGACTGAATGATAGCCTTATCTTTGTAAGATGTATGGAACTTACCCACTTTATCCTGTCACATGAGATTGGAAAAAAATGCATATTACAATTTGTCAAAGAAGTCTAACAATCAAGAAAAGGGGGGAGGGGCAGAGGGAAGGGACGGGTCATAGAAAGTGGAAGATCAGGAACGTGTAAATAAACTAGAGCGGGACTGGAAGCTCTGATGCCTCATCAGGATCTAGTGTGAGGATTTCCAGGAACAAATTCAAACTAGAAGGACTGAAGGAGTATTAGAATGATTTTCACCTAGACTGTAAAAGCAAGTGGAAGTACCAAATTCAGACTACATAAAGCCTTCTCTTCAACTATTTGGTAAAGCATTCTTTTTAACTAACCTATATCACTATACCACATCAATACTTTTGATATAATGTAATTTTCTTATAACTAAAACTTAGTGCTTATTTGAGATAGTTTCCGAAACAGCTTTTGGGAGTAGATACAAATTGCAAAAAGTGGTTGTGGTCTTTCTAAAAATGTTCTAATTATAGTGACTCTAAATATACCCCAAAAGAGCTTTAAGGAGAAGCCACAAATACAACACCAAAGCACTTTCCAGAAACTAGGCCAAAGAGGATTCTAATAGCATCAAAAAAATTTGCATGGGTGACACTTGCACCCCCCTTGGGATCTTTACAGTAATATCTGCACTTACCCCGCTTACTAAAAATAAAAAAAGCAAAAGAAGAGATCACAAGGATTCTCTTCGCAGATAACCCAACCACAATCTCAGTATTCAACTTTCTCTACCTCTCTTGCAAACCATGACTGTGTGAGTATTTCCAATGTTGGCCCTTTGAGGCTCTGTCGGTCTTCTAGGAATATTAAGTCCATTTCCATATTCTATTCAATTTTTAACCAATGTTTTTTTTTTTGGTTTTGGGGGGGGGGATAAAGAACTGAGCTACATCCCCGGTTTACAAGGGAGAAATATTTATCTTCTTGCAAAAAGATGGCATATTCTGCCCCTTCAGTTACCCTATTTCATATGAAAAGCAGCAACTGTATAATTCCAGTTCCATGTCATTGATTGACAGATTATCAGTCAATGTATTAGAGTTGAATAATTTCTTTTTTCTTCTCCCTCACACAAGATCACTCGTTAAAAATAAATTGTTGGCATGCAATTTCACCCCCTCTCTAATCATCCTAGTTACATCTTTTTGAAAGGCTTCCATATTCTCTAGCTTCACTGCAATTCTTGTCATGTCCCAAAATTGAACATATATAATATTTTCTTTCATAATTAATTTAAATCAGATTTTATTTTTGGGACCCATAATTAATATTGGTTTATTCCATCGACTTAGAACCCAATACAAACACTGGATGCGAACCCACAAATTAAATACCATTAAACGGTCCAAAATAATCTAACATTGAAACCACTAGATCCAAATGCCACGCTTGAAAATGGTTTCAAATATCGACAATTATATGACCCTGAATAATACATAAAGAAAAAGCATCTTAACCCAAATCAAGTATCAAAATCAAAGTTCCAAAAGTTAGAATCTAGACAAAAACATCAACATGGAAACAACATCATCGTTCAAATTATAGCATCAACCAATTTCGCCGAAATTAACAATTTAAAATTACAGTTTTCTTTTCAATTAATACATCAAAACGTTCTAACACCCTAAAATTAATTATCAAACCTCCTTCCTTCAAAACCCGATCACCTACAAATTAGCATGAGCCCTCTAATATAAAAAGTTAGCGAAATAAGATAAAAATAAGCCAATTACTCAACAAGCCATATTTAATTTCATATGTAGACATATAACAAAGAAACATGCTAGATGATTGCATGATCAAAAACCTGAAATACCGATAATTCATGGTAAAGCCAATTTCTAATAATCAAATTATGTCGAAACCTATACAATATCATAAATCAAGTCAAAATGTGTAAATACACAAAACATTCTCAAATCACACTCACATACGACCGGGGACCAAGAATCGACAATGAACTTATCAACAAATTGTGAATATCGAAACTCGAGTTATGATTGTTTTCACATAATTGAAGGTCATACACTATTATTCAAGGCCTGTAGGTGGCCATTTACATATAACCTTATAAATGTGACCGAAAGCTTCTTTTCTAACTTGCGAATGATATGTTCCACCTTCAATTTACTAATAATATATTATAATATGTCTGAATATATTTCATCAATTTTCTACAATAGTCCATATTTAGTTAAACGAAAAACTCTACTCAAATTTGAATATTTCTTAATTTTTCTCGTACTGAAAAAAATACTTTCTTCATTAAAGTTTATATAAAGCTTTCCTTCATATTTCTTCAAATATATGACAAGCAATAAAACATGAATATATAGACTTATGAACATGCAGAAGTTATTATTATAGAAATTATAGGAAATCAACATGATTAGTATAATTTCATTAATTTCTTTAAAATATAAAAGATGCATGAACAGTCATATGATCATTGAAGACTTACAAAAACTTATAATTATAAATTGAAGACATGCAAGAACATTAAACAGAATTGAAAGACATGTATGAACATTGTTGCAAAAATTCAATAATTAAACATAATTAGTTTATGTAAAAAAATAATACATATATAAGCATTTAGAATAATAAATATTTAAGGAGATTAGAAATGAATATCGACAAAAAAGGGGTTTGAATGCACTAAGCTTTACAAGATTTCTAGCAAAAGATCTTTAATTTTACATTTAATTCCTCATTTTTCTCTGTTCTTATCTCTCCTCTTTCTCTCTTCTTTCAGAATTCCAGTCAAAATGACCCAAAATTGGCCAAAAGATCTATTTATAAAAAATTGGCGCATGAGTTCCGGTTCGATGCTGATCAGGCGCTAAGACACAATTTGTACCGTACACGAGCACCTATCAGGTACGTATTAGACACAAACATTTTGTTTCATACGCGTATATGCATTGATCGAGTATACATTAGGCGCGACTAATTTGCCTAAAATGCACATGAATGCCCCCTAGGTGTCCATTAATTGTTTCCTTACTATCCAAAATACATGTGAGTGTAGGTTAGATACAAGTCAAGTATCACTCAACCTAACTTATTCAAATTTAAGGCTTAATTTTTAACTCAAAATATCTATTGACTTTAAAAATTTGTCTGTTTAATTACTTTAATTATCACTAAAAACAAATTTAGGATCCATACCTTATAGTTATTGATAGACTTTTCAACACTGCACAAACAATCAGCTAATAGCTACTTTCTTCCCAGCTCTCATAACACAAAATCACAGCATAGATTCCTAATAGTGATACGCTTTGACTATTACCATTGAACCCAATTCCTAATTAGCTCGCTCATGTTGCAAAGTTGAATAACCTATAGCCAACAAGTTCAAAAACCAAGTACCTTCAAACCCAAACAATACAATGTTTGTCTAGCAACAGATGAATCATCTGTCTTCCTATCGACTGACTGTTAAAGCAAAATGACAATGAAAGAAGCAGTAACAATAATAACATCACTAAGTAGCAGTATTACTAATAGCGAATAAATAATATAAGTTGATTTAAAAGTTACAAATATTTGTCTATAATGCATGTTGTGCTTCTCAAAACTGCCATCTCCAAAATTGGAATGTGGTGACACGGAATGCCAAGAATCTAGAACCACTTTCTTACTCTCAACAAGAGGTTATGAAAATAAAAGTACTCATTTGGCTCAACGCAGAGATGTGCTTTGTCTAAAACCAGGAAAAAAAAATGCAGACTAATGAACTTATTATCCGTCGTAGTACTTTATTCTGTCAACGGAACAAAAGTTTCAATTATTAGTAACTCCATAAACATAATCCACAAAATGTGTATTATTCTATTAGCTTTCCAATACTGGAATATGCTGTTCACCAGCTTTTTCCACACATATGTCATAAAGCCCCCAAACATCTCTGGCAAGGGGAAATAAGACCATGGCAAGCACTTTCCCATGTCCAATGTTGCCATTACCATGCTAGAATTATCCCATATAATATGATACATATTTAGTAATTAATTAAAATAATTAAATATTACAACTAATAAGATTTAGTTATAATTTATTGAAAAATTTATTTCTTCAATGGGCACCTTCTTTGATTGAAAAAATGCATTTGAGAAATTGAGGAGTCCATCGTCTTTTTGCACTACTAAATGAAGAGATATTCCATCAAATGTGTGTTATCAAGGAAGCAGTATTTTTTGACATTATAAAATTGATAGTTTTGCAGAGGTGGTTGTCTTCCTTAGATTTACTACACCGTTTTCAATATGAGAAAATTTGGACATTCTATACATTCTCTATGACTCCCATTAAGTAAAGAGAGAAAGGGAGGAATCAAAGTCATATTCTTCAAGAAAATAGCGCAAGCATGGGGTTCAAGTATGTTATTTATAATTATTTTTGCACTATTATTCGTGTTATCGAGGATCTGCATATAGATTTTAAACTGATGAAGTTTAACAGTAAGTACCATGAAATATTGACTGTGGCCTTCGAGATGTAAATACATAATTTGTTCATTTGGCTAGACAAGATGTCACAGCGAACTCAAGATACAACTGATCTGTTGGAAAAGGGGAGAAAACTCATTTCCCGATTACTATGAAAACAGTAAAGAAAAAAAATGAAAATAAACAATGAACACAAGATTTTTACGTGGAAAACCCTTCTCAAATAAGGAAAAAACCACAGGACAATCTGTCTACAGAAACGAATTTCACTATCAGAGATTTTGGGATCAACAATGGAGAATAAAGAGAAAATTGAAGAACACTCTTATTTTCTTCACACACACTTTTTCTCTCTCACTCCCTATTACATATATATCAATTTCTCACTGATACAACTTACAATTTTCAAACAAAACTGCCTTTCTTAAAGAAACTACACAACTGGAATTTTCAAGCGGGGCGGCCTACTGTTATCCGCCCAAAATCGGTCAACACTCCTGTTGACCATCTGAGAAGTTACCTTCCAATAATCTCCAAAAAATCGATTAATTAAACTTTCAGAAACCGATTAACATAAAACCGAAAATATTAACCGCCAATCCGGTCAACTCTCAGTTGACCGAAACTTTATTTATAGAACAGAGTCTTCATGCTCCGCCCAAGTTATTCAATCATCCTAACTTCTTTA
>JAOVVI020006249.1:0-15797 GCA_028571085.2 Nepenthes alata | reverse complement strand
GATAATACTGTAAATATCTCTATGGAGACGAAGAAGATGTTGTTCAAGCGTGTAGATGTTGACACTAAAATTCCTAAAGAGGAAAGTTTCCAAAGAGCAAGATATGGCGATAACTGGAGAGGCAAGTGATCTCTCATAAGGTCATGTGAAAAAGTTTGTTAAGAGGTTTGGATTTCTATTCTTTGAGACTCACACTTACTGGCTTTCATATTTGATGGTTCGCTTGATTTTGATACAATAATTTGCTCAAATAAAGGAATTTTAAAAGGATGATCCTACCAATATGAGCAAGATTTCGATGTTTGATGTGCACTTGAAGGAGACATGTGCATGGCTTGCCAATAAGGATCTCGTTTGATATGTGCGCAATGGGTATACATGGACTGAAACAAACATATAAAATGTTGATGCAATTTTTGAGATAGTTAAGAGAACATTTCAACACAAGGGGAACGACATAAAGAGACGAAGTAGAGAAGATAGGAAAGGGAATAGTTGGAAGTTTTTGGTATTCAGTTGTTATTCAATTCGTGTTTTATCCTTCAACAATTTTAAATATATTATTCTAGCCTTAATTGTAAGACGTATTACTAATTAGTTACTCTTTTTTTTTAATTATATTTACTATTATCAATTGTTAGGTGTATTTGTATTAAATTTAACTGATTATTTATACGGGTTATTGCAAATAATTCTTGAAATAAGTTATTTGTAATCAAATATTATATTAAATAATGTCCGGAAGGCATTAAATGATTTCTCTCTTAAATGAGAATGAATCTTTTCATTAAATTTATTATTTAATTTGTGTATTTTTTGATACGTTCCCATTCCTTGTTTTCAATTGGGAGAAAAAATTACCTGTTGTTTGATATTTTATTCTGTTACATTGTGACGTGAGTGTTTGAATCTTTATAATGTTTTATGCATATTTTCTGAAACAAAACTGTTGGGTCCCATGTTCTGGCCCATTAAGAGTAGACCAGGCCCACAACAAAGTGGCGCGGCCCACGAGAAGGCCCAAGAGCCCACACGGGAAAAGTCAGCCCAGTCCAGCGAACATAAGGCGCGAAGCCATACTGACGGAAGACAACGGTAACCTGCAACGTATTTAATGCGGCCGCCGGAAGCAGGCAGAAAGGGCGGAAAGGCTAACCAATAGGGGCGTGGCCGGAGCTGCGCCAGCGGCCCACTCTACCATCTGTCTCCAACTGGCGCTGCCGTCTGCAGGCAGCCAACCAATCCCCACAAGGGGAGAAATCAGGTATGGTCAGCAACGCTCAGCGGCGTGCCAGCCACGAAAACAGGACAACGACCAGCGGCGTAATGGCCCAAGCAATGGACGCTTTGGCGCCCAGAGTCCAACGGGGAGAGGCCTATAAAAGCCCTCACCTTCCACAGAAAAAGGGATCCCAATTCTGATTTCGAACTCTCAGCTCCATCGGCTCCCTAAACTCAGATTCCTGGAACGAATCAAACGGAATCAGTGTCCTTCTTCTCTACCCGATCACCGGGAAGTTAGCCACCCATTGCGGTGCATCAAGGAAGCCAGGCCTTCCACCACCTGCTCATTGCATTCTCCACTTCACCGCACAATCATCTCATACGCTTACACAGCATTACTCCGCGCACCCCTTTTGTGTGTGCCATTTCCGTTTATTGCGGGAATTTGCTGACTTGAGCGTCGGAGCGGTTTCGGTGGAAGAAATCCTGTCGAGCCCTTGACCTCTTGTTTGTTATTTGTGTTGTGCAGGTCGAGGTTCATAGAGACGGAGACCGGACCCTTCTTCTGAAGCCCCTGCGTGGTGGAACCCGAAAGCTCCCTAATCCGTACGACAACCGTAGGCCCGGGACGCAACAGTCAGAAAATTCTTGTTTGGATTGCTACACTAGCGCACAGCCACACCAGAGAGCGAGAGGAGATGGGAGGGTGAGGTAAAAAATTAGTGGGGGAGGAAGTAAGAGGAGAGAGAGAGAACAGGAGAGAAGGGGTTAGAGATTTGAAGGAGAAAGCGAAGGAAGAAGTGCCGCAGACATGGCCATGGCGGTATTAAAATAATATCATAATTTTGATGTTGTGTTAAAGTTGAGCGGCAATATTTGAGTACTCCCAAAACAAGCTGCGGCCACGTCTTGATCCCACGTCAGAGAGGATATTGCTTACTTCCCTGATGCAGAACAACCCACGTGGCATGGCTGAATTTTGATACCCTCTCTCACCTCGCTACCCTCCCTCTCCTCGCAACCACCTAATAAACTGTTTGAACAGAAACAACTGAAGGAGGTACGTCAAACTTTCCCCCTGTTATCCATCCATTGTTGCTGATGGAAACGGCGAATCTGAGATTTGGATTGTGCCAACTGCAAGCATTCTCACCCGAATTAAACCCCCGAATTCCCTTGTCTCGCAATCACTCTATTTGCATTCGCAGGAAACCTATATTTCGCATTTGTTCGTCGTCTGTAGTGAACTTCGCAGAACCACAAGAAGTTAAGTTCTCCGAAGACGAAAATCGACTTATCGAAGCACTTCTTGGAATCCAGGGACGCGGTCGATCCGCTTCTCCACAACAACTGAAAGTATGCAATCTGTTTCTGAATGTTTTCGAAGTTCTGTAAATTGAGATTGATTTCTTTTGATGATTTTGATAGTATATTTTAATGACATTTCGTAGGAAATAGAACGTGCGGTAAAATTTCTTGAAGATTCGAAAGGCGTGCCTGATCCGGTTGTCTTTTTTTTTAATGTTTTTGTTGTTCTATTCCTGCAATATCTTAATCTATCCTTGCTTTTTTTATTTGCACAAATATATGCGCGTGCCTCATTTAAGCTTGAGCATGATGGATTTGTGATATGGATTTGGAATGATGCAGTTTGACCATAATCTACCTGGAGTTCTCTTTTAATTTAAACAGAAGGAACAAAAATTCAAAACCCCCTTTTTTCCTTGCCATTTGCTCAGACTGTATATAGCATAGAGAAGTCAGCTTAGTGAGTGAATCAAAGATGTAATTGATTGTAAACATGTCGCATCATATAAAGTAGCTGGCATGGCTTTGCTACTAGTTGTGGTGGATATATATTAAGCAATGGAAGGCATTCTTTACATGTTTTTCCTGTTGTTTGTGTTAAGAAAAGATGCCGGTCGGTCAGTAAAACCAAGAGGATAATGATGGTAAACGCTTACGCACACAACCGGGAGGAAAAGAATCACAACACAACATTTTTATGTGGAAACCCTATTCTGATTAAAAGGGCAAAAACTACAGGACACTTAGTTCACAAAAATTTCACTATGTAAATTTTGATTACAAAAACCCTAATTATACAAATCCTTGGAGAGCAGAGAACAGAGCACACGAGCAAAAAGAGCAACTCATTGTTTTATCTCTCTGCTTTTTTCTTCAGCGTTCTCCTAATTTTCCATCGCTTAGCATACATACATATATATAGGCACTGGGCAATCACCCACTCTGCAAGGTGGTTGCGTACACTTTAGAACCTGCCACCAACTTTGCAAAACGCCTTCTTGTTGGGAGCAGTTGATCTGTTCTGTAAAGCCAGTTACCAACTCTGAAAGTCAAGTTCATTTTCTAAAAAATTGTCTGCAAAGACTTTGCAAATGACCAGCTTTTCCAGACAAGCTATCCTCAGCGGTTGTTTAAAATCCTCGGTCTTTAGCCAATGTCCTTGACCTTTGGCCAATATTCTCGGTCATTAGCTAGTATCTTTGGCCATTACTTAGAGTCCTTGTCCTTCAATTAGAATTCTCGGCCTTCAATCAGAGTTCTCGGCCTTCAGTTAGAGTCTTTGGTCTTGAGAAGGAAATTTCATTCTGAAAATTTTCACTCCGGCCAAGTGTAACTACTTTGGCCTTTCTTCCATTCTGGCCACATTGCCGGGCGCGCAAACGCGCGCAGCGAACACAACAACATTTCCCACATGGGGGTGATCCAAAATCCCAATAGTTTGTTGTATATCAAATGTACTATGCCGTTATTTATTGAAGTGTTTAATGTGACAGACATACTCTAGTTTGATTGAAGGTCGCTGGCAGTTGATGTTTACGACAAGACCAGGAACAGCATCGCCAATACAGGTTCATTTTTTAAGCTTTGCTGTAAGCTAATAGTTGGGCTTTTATATGTTCTCCATTATTACTTGATGGCTTATCGTTCTCTTCTTGGCATATGCATACGCAGAATTGTGGTAACGATTTAATTCTTGTATGTTGCTTGCGACAATTGTGGTTCATATAAAGCCATTTGCTTTTCTACATGTGATTTAGATACATGCATGCATCTGTGGCACCTCTTATGATGATGATTTATGTCATTTTTGGTAATATACATTAGAGAACATTTGCGGGAGTTGACTTCTTCAGTGTATTTCAAGAGGTATACATCCAGATGAATGATCCCCGTGTATCCAACATTGTAAGATTCTCAGAGGCGATAGGAGAACTTAAAGTTGAGGTATACTCTTATTACTGTTACTGTAAGATGTACTCCTTGCTTACTAATTTATATTCTGCAATGTTCTGAAACATAGTAATTATTTTCCTTTGCATAATTTAGTTTTGATAATATAATATTAAACAAAGTCTCAGCACAAGGAAAAAGTGAGAGGTCAACCAAACACGATATACCATGAAGAGCTGGTTCAACATCTCTTGGGTGTTGGGATTGGACCCACTTGTTTGAACCACAAAGAAATAAATCGATAATGCACAACAAGGCAATGATAATTAGAAATATAAAGCACACAAAACTTTATGTGGAAAATCCCTTTTCAAATGTGGGAAAAAACTACGGGACTATATGTCAAACAAATATCCATTATGCAATATATTCGGTTGCAAAAATCCAAATAAATATAAGGATATAACATATTGTAATAAGTGAACCCAAGTAATAAGTAGTAAAAGACAAAACAAAAGAAAAATGACCGGTAAAATGTCCTTCTCAACTTCAAGAATAATGTATCTAAGGTCAATGGAGAATAAAATACAATTCTGAATTCAATCAGATGAGCAAATCTTCATTTTCTCTTTTTTTTCTTTGTTTCTCTTCCTTTTCTTACTATGTCGACACTTAGTGTATCAAAAATAAAAATGTAATCCTAAAAATCACGTTAAGACATTTTATATAGAAACGGTGCTCGAGCGCTCATTGGATGGGCATTGCGCTCAAGTCCACTATGTAATTAACGCACGAGCACCCCTCAGGTGCACACTAGGGGTTGAGCAATTTAGACAAATCCCATTCATGCACCCCTCGGGTGCTCCTGAGACGGCATTAATCTAAACATTGCGTGCATATGCATCTCTCAGGCGCCCCTAATTTAGAATTGGGCATTCATGCGTGAATCAGTCGCCTATTGCGCCCCACTCAGCAGCTTGGCTCCAATTAGACTAAGGAACATGCGTTATCATGTGCTTCGCGGAATGGTACATCAAATGGGCATGGGATCTACAAGGGAGTAACCTACAATCCAACAAACTTTCTCTCACGACCTTGTGGGGGCCATCACCATCCTGGCTATGGTTTGGCAAGTTTTAAACTTTGACCTTTGCAATACTTTAGTCATCATGTTAGATCCATTTTTCTCGATTTTGACCTTGTCAAGTGTTTGCAGCTTCGAGTCAATAACATTCCTCACCCAGTGATATCTCACATCAATATGTTTTAATCGGAAATGAAATGACGAGTTTTTGCAAAGGTGAATAACGTTTTCATTGTCACAAAGCAGCACATAGTTCTTGGATAAACTTCTTCATCCACAGCATCTCCTTATTTGTTTCCGTTACCATAATGAATTCCTCTTCGTTGGTAGAGAGAGCAATACATTTTTGCAATTTAGATTGCCTCAAAATGGTTCTTCCTACGAACATAACTAGATATCTCAAGGTATACTTTCGAGAGTCAATATCGCTCACCATGTCAGTATTTGTATACCCAACCAGAAGAGACTTGTCATTTCTAAAATATAGACACATCTTAAAAGTTTATCGGAGATATCTCCGCAGACTAATGCTCCTCCTTGGGATTTGAAAGAAATTGGGTAACCGTTCTAACCAGATGAGCAATATCTAGTCTCATATACACCATTGCATACATCAAACTATCCACAACAGAAGAGTAAGAAATACTTCTCATGCTTGCCTTTTCATTATTTGTAGAGGAGTATTGTCAATTGCTCAATTTGAAGTGATTGGCCAACGGAATTCTTACCGGCTTGAACTTCTCCATATTAAAACATTAAACCACATGTTCAACATAACTTTCTTGGAATATCCACAATTTCTTCGCTTTTCTATTGTGAAATATTCTTATACTAAGAATTTGCTTCGCCAACCCCAAATCTTTCATAACGAAAGATTTCCCAAGCTACTACTTTGATTCGGTGATTCGGTAGGCATTTTGCTCCACAATGAGTATATTATCCACATGGAGGAGGAGAATAACAAAGCCATCTACTGAAAACCTTTAAACGAAGACATAATTGTTCAAAGTAGTCTTTTGGTAGCCTTGACTCACCATAACATATTCAAACTTCTCCTACTAGTATCTTGGGGCTTACTTTAGTCTGTAGAGGTTTTTCTTTAGATGTCATATTAAACACTCCTTTTCCTTAATTCGAAATTTCTCTGGTTGTTCCATGAAGATCTCCTTTACAAGGTCATCGTGAAAAAAAGTCGTACTCACATTCAATTGTTCAACTTTCAGATCAAGAACTGTGGCCAATCCAATAACTATCCTGATTGAAAATATCTTCATAATAGGAGCAAAAATCTCCTCAAAATCGATTCCCTTCCGCTGATTGAACCCTTTCACAATCAATATCGTTTTGTATCTTGGTTGTGATCTGTTTTCATTAGTCTTTTAGTAGAAGACCCACTTGTTCTTCAAATATCAATTGCCCTTAGGCAACTTGGTTAGCTTGAACATGTGGTTCTCTTTTAACGACTTCATTTCTTATTGGATAACCTCCATCCACTCTTGATTTATACTCATCCTCCATTTGTTCATTAAAACTTTTGAGTTCTTCGCCATTAATAAGTAACACATACTTATCAACTGATAGGCGAGAAGAGAGCCTTTGATTTCTGTGGATTGTCGAAGTGAGATGGTCTCGGTTAGTTTAGAATCATCATGATGAATAGCGTCATCTACATTTGCATTGTCCACTCCATCAGGCGTAGGAGTCCTACGGTTTTCTTCCCCTTTAGCATCATCTCAATCACCGTTTTTATCATTAATTGGCACCGGTGTCAATGATTCAAGATTCATATCGCACAGCTAGTCATTGTTATTGTTGGAAATAACTTTCTCCGCTCTGCAGATATCTTCAATAATTTCACCATCGACAAACACCGCATCCCTCGACCAGACAAACTTGTTCTCTATCGGATTATAAAACTGATAACTCAACTCATTTTTTCCGTAATTGAGAAATATGCACTGTCTTGTTTTCGATTCTAGCTTTGATCACTCGTCCTTTAGGATATGAACAAATACTTGTACCAAAATACACGTAGATGGTCATAAAAAACTTCCTTTTCAGACCACATATTTTTTAGTATTTCTCCATTTAGTGGGCTACATGGTAAGAGATTAATCACATGAGCCATGACATTTAAAAATTTCCCCCGAAATTAATCAAGGAGCTTCACCTCCAAAAGCATGCGACAAACTCTCTTGGTTAATGTCTAATTCATCCTTTCAGCCACACTATTCAGTTTCAGTGTCTTCGGTAGAGTCCTTTCATGTCGTATTCCATGGGTCCGACAATATGCATTGAATGCTCCAATATATTCCCTTCCGTTATCACTCTGGATACACTTCAACTTCTTTCCCGTTTGTCTCTCCACTAGGGTATGACATTGTTCAAAGATATTAAGGGCTTGATCCTTCGACTTTAGCGGATATACTTACAATTTTATTGAATAATTATTAATGAATGTAATGAAATAAAGTACTCATCCGAATGTTTTCACTTTAGGAGGGCCACATATGTCGGTGTGGATCAATTCAAGAGAATCCATCTTCCTCGTGGACGAGTTTCCATGGAATGAAACTCTCCGTTGCTTCCCCGCCATACAATGAGAATAGATCTTCAATTTGGCTTCCTTTACACCCCGAAGGAAATTCTTATTAGCTAAACAATTTAGTTCCTTCTCACTCATGTGGTTTAAGTGTTAGTGCTACAAGTCTGAAGATTCCTCGCTTTTTGCCACATGCACGTCTTTGGTTGAAATTGAAACTTACAACACATATAAGTTGAAAACCTTCTTTCTTCGGGAAACAACTAGAGATCCCCTGGTTAGCTTCTATACCCCTTTATAGAATGTCTTGCATAATACTTCGTCGTCAAGGTTGCCCGCTAAAATAAGATTCAACTGAATATTCGGTGCATGTCATACATCCCTCAATAGTAGCGTGGTTCCATTGTTGGTAATTAGGCACACGTCGTCACAGTCGATAATCCAAGACATATTTTCATTTCCCATCTTCAATACTTCAAAATCACCAAGAGTGTAAGATATAAAGAATCCCTTTCTCGATATGACATAGAATGAAGCATCACTGTCCACCATCCAGTTTGACTCATGGTCCGCCAAATTGATCAATTCTTCTTCTTTGCAAACCAATGGTAAATCTGGATTGATAACAATTGAGGCTATCTCCTCATCTTGGGACTTCTCAGCATTTTTCTTGTTTCTATTAACATTTTCATGCTTTCACTTATAACAGTACTTTTTGATGTGTCATTTTTTCCTGCAATGGTGACATTCAAGGTCTTAATGTCTTGACCGTGACTTATTTTGACTCTTTTCACCAAATTTTGGGCCACATCCTTTATTTCTTCCTCCCGTTTTAGAGACTTGCACTTTGGCGATGGTGATCTGTACCACCTCCCATGAATCTAGCAAGGGGGACAACAACTATAAGCCTAGCAACTTCTCATCAAACTTGATACCCATATTACTCAATTGATCAATACATCCCTGGAACGCGTTCAAGTGGTTGGCTATTGAAATATCCTCCTTGTATCTCATTTGCATCAACTTTATCAAGTGATATAATTTGTTGTTATCGGTCTTTGAGACATAAAGTGTTTCAAGCTTTTCCCACAAAATTTTGGCATGTGTTTCATTTCGAATGTTATTTTACACGTCGTCAACGAATTGCTGAATGTAGTTACAAATTTGTTCATATTCAAAAGCTTATTCCTCAGATTTTGACTCGGGCTTTTGAGCAGCAAATACCAGAAGATATGTTATTTTAACAAATAACAAATCCTTTATTTTGCTCATCCATATATCATAGTATGAGCCATTCAAGCAAATCATTTTCTTTTTAACTTCTATTTGTTTGAACAAGTTTTAACACATGATAACAACAAACAGTGTTCTTGATATTGCTGGGATCTAACCCACTTGTTCAAACTACGAGAAAATAAATCGATAATACATAACAAGGCAATGATAATCACAAATATGAAGCACACAAGATTTTATTTGAAAAATTCCTTTTCAAATGAGAGGGAAAAACAATGGGATTATATGTCCAACATATATTCACTATGCAATATGTTCGGTTATAAAACTTTCAACAAATATAAGGATATAATACTTTGTAATATGTGAACCCGAGTAATAAATAGTACAAAATAAAAGAGAAGAAAATAATTGGTAAAATGTCCTTCTCAACTTCAAGAACAATGTATCAAAAATCAATGGAGAATGGAACACAATTCGGAACTCAATCGGATGAGAAAACCTTCCTCATCTCCCTTTTCTCTCTCTTTCTCTTCCTTTTCTCATTGTGCCGGCGCTCAAGGTCTCAAAAATTACGAAGTATAACCCTAAAAATCGTGTCAGGACATTTTATATCAAAAGTGGCACTCGCTCGAATCCACTATTTAATTGGCACACGAGTACCCCTTGAGCGCACATCAGGCGCTTAGCAATCTGGACAAATCTCGCTTGTACACCCTCGGTTGCTCCTCAGGCAGCCCCAATCTAGACAATGTACGAATGTGTGCCTCTCAAGCATCCATTGGGTGCCCGTAATTTGGAACGCTCATGTATAAATCAGGCGCCTATCATGCGCCACTCAGTAACTTTCCCCTGATAAGATCAAAGTACATGCGTCATCGTGCATGCCACCGAATAGTACATCAAATGGGCATGGGACCCACAACCCAACACCGGACATCTCAATAATCTAGCACAAATAGTATTTCCCTTTGCATCATTCCTGCTGCTGTAGTCTTTAGTACAGTCATAGCTAAACAAATGAAGATCCAGGTTGATATAGAAAATCGTGTATTAGCACATTTGATCTTTTCTCATCTTCCATGTTTCCTGCATGTGGACTTCCATCTAGAACTGCTAGGCATTTAAAATTTCTTCCGATTATTGTGCTGGAGATTTTCAAAATGAGAAAGAATACTGACAACTGCTTATGGAGCAGCTTCTGACTGGTAAAATGATTTTTTTCATCAATATGCTATTATCTCTCTCTCAAAAGTAAAATATGTCATGATTATGAAAACTTCACATCCCTCTTTCTAGTGCTGCGCTGTCATATTTTTCATGATGAATTCCAAAGCTGGAGAATAGAAAATGGCTGCTTCGTATATGGCGCCTTGATCTGAGGAAAGCAGCCATATAAGTTGCTTTGTGTCGCTTAAGTAGTGGTGAGCTAATGAATGACAGAGTTATTGAGATGACTTTACAAAAGGTATCTGTAACATTTAACTTCTCTGTTAGAATAGTATGCAATTGATGCATGTGATATCACCAGGTCCAACTGGTCCTCATCCATGCTAATTGTTGTGACATTTATGGTACATCATGTTTATCTACTATCATGTGCCTCCTCTTTTCACAGGCCGTAGCATCTGTTGAGAATGGAAAACGGATTCTTTTCCGATTTGACAGAGGAGCTTTTTCTTTGAAATTTTTACCATTTAAGGTTCCATACCCAGTGCCATTTAGGTTTCTTGGAGACGAAGCAAAAGGTTGGCTAGACACCACATATCTCTCACGTTCTGGGAACATTCGTATCTCAAGAGGGAGTAAGGTACACAGGTCTTCTGTAATCCTTATTACCTCTCTTAAGTTCGCGTTATCACAAATCTTTGGTGAACTCAGTAATAACTGGTAGCTTGGTCACTTATATCTGAAATCTGCAAAGATTAAGGGCTCCATCTACGTCTCTGTAGTGCAGGGAACCACTTTTGTGCTACAGAAGGAAACTGAACCAAGGCAGCAATTGCTTTCAGCCATCTCAACAGGAAGTGGAGTGACAGAGGTTCTTTCGCTGCCCAAATCTGGTTCTTTGTCATACAAGCAGTTTAATTGATAGATTGATGAATAATTATAGTTTGTGATATAGTTAGTTTGGTACTTTGACGCCTGACATGTGCAGGCAATTGATAAGCTTATTTCCAGGCATAAAGATAGAGATGCCAGTGATCCTGAGCTTTTGGAGGGAGAATGGAAGATGATTTGGAGCTCCCAGGTAGGATTAGTATTTTATTAGTTGAAAATCATGCTATTCATTGGTATGCTGTTCTAGAGATTAAAAAAAAAATCAAAATGAAGAAGGAACCAAGAAAGCTTACAGATGCAAGTATAACAATGGCATTGGGCTTGATTGGTGGTATCAACTTTAAGTTGGGTTTACTTTAGGTGCAAAGACTGGAAAAGTCTGTACAGTAGGTTTTGGTAATGTGATAAGTGATTAAACAGAGTAATGGACATACTTCAATAGGCCACAGGTGGAGTGGGATTACCTTTAGGTGGCAAGATGAGGAAAGACTGTCAAACTGCTTTTACCATTTCTGAAAATTAGTTACCAACTGCATAAGTAGTTAATGTACTTCATCAAACAGATCTAGAAGAAGCTGACAGCTGTAAATTGTAGTGGTATAAAAAACGAAAAGTGCATTCCCTCCCTCTCCCCCACCTTATCATGGCTATGAGCTACATTGATTTTTTTTTTGCTTCTTTGCCTTCACCAAGCTGAATGTAGCCTCTCTTAATTGTAGATGGAAACAGATAGCTGGTTCGAAAATGCTGCCAATGGTCTTATGGGTACACAAGTGGGTCTACCCTTCATATGGATACTCTATCAAACGTCTCTAATTTTAATTAGATAGTCTAAGCTTCTGTCCATGGTTTACTTTCCAGGTAATCAAGAAAAATGGACAATTGATGTTCTTGGTTGATATCTTGCTTGGTTTCAGGTTCTCCATGAGTGGCAAGTTTTTGTATGTAGCTTCTACCCTCTATGATTGACTTGCGGTTTGGATACAAGAAGAACATGGAAAATATCTCTCTATATTATGAACTATTTTCAATACCTTGTCCTTCAGGCCATAGGCTTTTCTTTCTTACTTTTTTTTTTTTCGGGTGGGTGGGGTATCCTGAGGCCCTCTCTGTGGCTTTGCCATCTAGACTTTAACACTTCTACAGTTTGTTGATTCCAATTGCAAAACTTCCATGAGCTATTTGCTAAATTTTGAGTTACTTTTTTATAGTGCCCACAACCAATGAACATGTTATTTGGAGGTTGTATGATGTTCAAGTGTCACATGCTCAGGCGGAGATGTCAAGGGTCTCACAAGCTTCGTGCGAGCTTTGTGCGAGAGTCGGCCGAGGGTCAGTCAATGATTGTCTGAGCAACAAAGACACTAAAGGTTCACACGAGATCCATGTGAGGGTCGGTTGAGGATCAACCGAACGATGGATTCATTTGAAGTTCGCACAAGGTTCGTGTGAGGTGTAATCGAGTGAAAGATATTTTCAGTGAACAGGTGGTATCGTATATGGCATGCTTAGACAGAGATGTCAAGTAAGGGTCATCTAGGTTTGTATGAGGGTTTGCTGAGCACCAGTTAAAAATCATTTAAGCGACGAACGATACTAGAGGTTTGCACGATGTTTGTACAAAGGTCGGCTGAGCGACGAAGTTCAATGAAAGTTCGCGTGAGATCGTGTGAGGTGCTGTCTAGTGAAATACATTTCTAGTGAATAAGTGGTATCTGCGTCTAGTAAGCGTGCGTAGAATATGCATACCTGATGTGTGCCGAGTGGTTCCTATGTGCCAATTTTGGTGGGACTAGCGTCTAAATGGCACATGCTTAGGTTGCTCAGAGGGGTCATGGCTAATGCATGGGAAGAGTACACGTGTGCCAACATTGCTATGAAATCACGCCTGATGCAATTTTTTGGCAATCCAAAATTATGTTGTCATACAAGAAATGTTGCACAAGAAACAGAAGAGTGAAAAGAGAAAAGAGGAAAATGTTTGCATCTAGTTGAGGTCCGACTTGAGTTTCGTTTATTGTCAAGTCAAGAATGTTGCTCTAGTGTGTTCATAGGGTGTTTTACCATAAAGTTGCTCTTATTTATTTGTCTTTTTTCTTATGGGTTGTTAGGTGGGTTGAAGGTTGTATTCAGTTAGTCATTCGCTAAGGTTGTAGTGAAGGAATTTCGGAGAGGATTACTTTTGTAATCAGCACTATTTTATAGTAGATTTATTTGGAGTTTGTTTTATGATTTTGCCCTTAATTAGAAATGGTTTTCCATCTTAAATATCGTTGTACAAGTTTGTGTATTTGGTTACTTTTGTTCATTGTGATCAAGTGTTTAGTGGTTGACATTTGACGAAGGGTTTGGGTTTGTTCAGCTGCGTCAATTTTGTGTGTTTTCGTCAAATCCCAATACAATCATATTGCAATAATTAGAGGTTTGACTAAATATATACAATAAAATCTACAATCGCATGTTGAATAAAATAAGAGGACAACACCAGCAGAAAGATGTGACAGCTGAAGCCACAAACACATTGGATTTGGGTTTGTTCCGTTGCCCTAATTGTTTGTTGTGTTTTCGTCAAATCCCAACTCGATCATAGTGCAATAATTGAGGTTTGACAAAATATATACAATAGAATCTAGAATCGCATGTTGAATAAAATAGGAGGACAACAGCAGCAGAAAGATGTGACAGCTGTAGCCACAAACAGATTGGAACCCCTTATATTTTTTTCATGAACTCAAAATAATTCTAAGGAACTAGTTTCTCTAGTTCTTCAACTTTGAACTTTTATGCAACCAAAAATATTATACTTATCACATTTGCAATGTTGCTTCCCAACGAAGCCGGCTCCACTTGTCCAAAAATTTTATACGTTATGTGGCTATGATGTAATCATTGAAATATGCTGTTGTGTACAGCAATTCGAATCTCCACTTGTCTCATATAAAAACTTGCCCTTCTCTTTATTTTTATTTTCAGCTCTCCTCATTAGCCCACACTGTGGAAAGCTGGCTCGTGAAATGGTTCACCCTTCTTTTTAACCACCACAATTCTGCAGGTTTGGTATCTGAGAGAACCTCTTTAGCTGTAACAAACAATAGAACTGTCTCCAATCCAATCCAACTTGGGTTTATGGGACTGTCTGCCCAATCAATGTGAAGCTGAGCCAGAAAGGATACTACTATCCTTATCTTGGGAACCAACTGATGGATGTTTTCAGTTATATATCGATCCATATAGTTGCATTTTATTCTGCAGACAGCTAATCGTCTTAATATTTTTGTTTTTTTTGGGGGGGGAGGGTTCCCTGGGTTCCCAGCGCCTTTGTCTCTCTATTATTCTGTTATTAGCTGACAAAGTTTTGTGACGATGGCAATGAAACCAGGAAGTCAGGAAGTAATGCATATGATATAACGATGGATGATGCAGCTATTTTACTTGGACAATTTGGACTTCCTATTGAGATGGAAAGCAAATTCAGTCTGGAGCTGCTGTAAGATATCTGCACTTCAACATCTGACTTTCCACATGCATCTGCCCTTTTCAATGCATATTATGTTCGAATAAAGAATAGTATCTGCTACATGTTTCAGGTATACTGATGACAGAATCAGAATCTCACGAGGCTTCAACAAAATTATGTTCGTCCACGTACGTGTGCATCAGTCCTGAAAGAAATAGTGGTGATCCTGCACCCTCTTGTTTGTGCGCTGCCGCTTGCTTTTTATATGGTGATATCATTAAAGCTTCCTATTCTTAAAATTTCCTTGTCTTTCCATGTGCATACATAATGATCTGTTCTTCCAGTGCAGTCTGCTCGGGCTCTGCTTGGACAGAGTACCTAATAAAATTTTTCACCAGTTAGAACAAAACAAATACTGTTCAATATATGGAAACATCATTAATTAAGAGAACTATTTTCTATTTTACCATGTCCCCCTCCCCCCCAAAAAAGGAAAAAAAAAACCAACCCACAAATTGGGAAAATTCGCTGAGAACTAACTTTCTATCCATCCATCCATAATTTAAGCCATAAATGGGCTCATTAATAAAGCACAGCAAAAAAAGTTCTAATAATTCATTTTCAATAATTCTGAAAACCTGTCTTGGGAGATGGAGAAGCACCCAAAGTAAAGACGCTAATTTCATGTTTGGTTGGAGGGAATAAGGTAGGAATAAAATTTTTATTCCTAGGGAATATATATTCCTCAATTTGGTTACAAATTTAATCGAAAATAAATATTTCGGTGGGAATATCTATTCTTACATATGTGGGAATAAACAATCCCACCATTTATGTAGGAACAACCATTCCCACATGATAATAATAATAATATTATTATTGTTATTATTATTAGTAATACATATTATTATTATTATTATTTGTTGGGTCCAGTACCCGGGGTCCCCAGTCTAATGGGTAAAAGGGTAAGTACTTGACCCGAGAGGCCCAGGATA
>JAOVVI020006248.1:1506-15798 GCA_028571085.2 Nepenthes alata | reverse complement strand
GTGAACTTGGCGTATTTATTTTATTCAAATAGAGTTTATCTTAAACTTAGACTATGAAGCACTTAAGCACGTCAACCAATAATATAACTTAATTGATAACATGCCAAGTGAATTTCATTCTTATAAAAGTACACTTTTATTCTAACATAAAAAAGTAAAAGCTCTAATAAAATGGTAGATACCTTTAATAGGAACATGACCCTTCTAAGTGCCACGCATGTTTAACTTGATGACTTTGGAGTAATAAAAAATATGTTTGATTGTGAAAGATAATTTATGAAATTTAAAAGTTTTGCCAATAGGGGCCCCACAACTACTATTTTCTATAAAGAGATTTCTTCTTTAAAGAAAGTAGCTTATGTAATTTTAAATACTCTTTTGGAAAATATATTATTAAAGAATTGTATGTATGAGGTTTGAAAGGACACTATAAAAAAAACACCATCTTAATGATTAAAGAAAAATATTTTTTCTAACATTTTTTAATATGTGATTTATTTTATAAAAAGTGTTCAATATCAAACATGTAATGACTAAACATAAAAGACTAATTATATCATCCCGGTGTTTTAATTTGAATTGTTTAGTTATTGAATTAATTTAATAATTAATAATATTATATTTTGAAACTAATAAATATTGTTAATAATAATGAGTATTAAATAATTAGTTATTAATAATAAATAATTATATCAATTATTAAATAAATAAGTAAATATTAATAATAATATAGTAACGCATTAATAATAGTATTAATAATAAATTATAATATAATAAAACATTTAGATAATTGATGATAATAAAGTTTTATGCCAGTTTATCTCTTCTCTTTCTGATGCTTCTTCTTCCTGTTGTCATTTCTCTCTCTCGTCTGTCCCTCTCAGACTCTCTCGCTCTCTTAGGCTCTCTCTTTCCCTTCCATTTTTCTTCTTTTCCGTTTCTCTTCCTCGAGTAATGCCGACATTCAACCGTTATAGTCTGTTTCCCTTTCCTTATTCATTCAATCTACCATTTCTAGCGATTCCGTTTTCCCTCATTTGATCGGTAGGTTGCTGCTGTGGGTTATAAATAGAGGCATGCAGTAGTGGTGTAGGTCGTCCAAAGCCTCTGCAGACAAAGCTTCCTGTGCCAAAGTCGCCATCGTCTAGAGTCGCGCTCCCCGTTACAAGCTTGAGCCAAAGGGAGTGTCCTCATCATCAATCAGTGCCAGAGCCATCATTGCAAACCCTAGCTTATTGCTATAGTTGAAGCTATCGCGGTTGCCATTTTGGGTCCAAAGGTGTGCCGCCGACATTCTCCATTAGCTGCCATTATCGTTGTCAATTTGAGCCGCAGCCGTCGTTAAACCCTCACCACCATTAAACCTTTGCCGCCACTGTTCAATTAGGCAAGTAACTCTTTTGTCATTTTGCAATTGATCTATCTTTCTCTCTCTAAGTTAATCATATTCCTCCCCAAAGGCTATAGTGATGTGTGTGAAAATGTTTTAAAAGATGAACGGGAAGTCAAAGTTCGTGCTCTGTTGTCGATGGCATTGTAGTTGATGATTTGAGACTCGGGTGTGTAAAGGGAAAGGGTGGGAGTCCTCGTGTGGGTATAAATAGGTATACATATGCGGGTAAGAATGATGAATGTATATACGTATATTTGGAAGTATATGTAAATATTTATGTATATGTGTGTATATATATACACGTCCGTGTGGGTGCGTTTGTATAGTGCACAGTGCATATGTGTGTGTGTATATAAATGAGTGTATATCGTGTATGTATACTTATATACATGTGTGATGTGTATGGCAGTGTCGGTGCAGGTATACTGCCGTGTGTGGTAGCGTGTGTTTGTGTTGGTATATATGTGGTAGAGTGTGTTTATCTGTGTGTGTGTATGCATATATATGGTTGGTATATATATATGGTCTGTGTATATATATGTATGGTGTGTGTATATATATGGTGCATATTTATGGCATGCGTACATTTATTAGCACTTTATGGTTAAGTTAAAGAGAGCGTACAAAAATATTATAGTATCGAGTCGAATGGGAGGGTACAGAACCTTAGTATAATCTATACTTTTTTGATACTTAATCTATATTCCGGAGGTTGAGGTCATTTGGATAGATACTTATAATCATGTGAATCAAGTGTGTGAGATATTAGTGGATACCGTATCGTCATGGTGTTGGGTTTGACTTGTTGATGATATGAATATTCTATTCCTAAAGGGGCATAGATAAGAGGATTACAGAATATATGAAAGTTATCCAATGGGATAACGAGAATGTTATTTGTGTGTGTGGATTGGATACAGTGCTTGTATACTATGGTTGACAAGTATCATGAGACTATAGGGTCGCTTGTCAAATTTGTGAGCACGAGAACCTTGAGAGTTACCCAGCCGTGGGAAAAGTGTATAGATTGAGGGTTTACAGTGATGTATAAGGTCCGAGGAGACTTTCGTGATATCTTATATAAATGAGACCTCTTTTGTGATGGGTTCAATGGAATCTATACTGTGATTGATACTGTGATTCGGTGAAATCCAATTTACATCTCTAATGATTTGTTGTCATATGGCCTTTGAGTGGTGAATATAATAGGTTGTTGAATCTCAAATAATTATCAATTTATATCATATAATTATGATATTAATATCCGAGATGTTTTATTGTATTATATTATTTTATTAATTTATTTACTTGTTGGGCCTTAGGCTCACCATTATATTTTGTTGGTTCCAGAGTAGAAGTTATAACAGGTTAGAAGAAATCAAGTCGTGGTTAAGGAACTTTGGAACAGAGTCAATCTATGGTATTAGAAGCTCATGACAGGAAGTTTGAGAGTTAGTTCGATTAGTTGAGATTTTATTTGATTATGTTATCAGGATTGTATTCCTAGGGTTTTTATTTTGTAGACATTTATTATCTTTAGAAAGTTTATTATGAGAATTATAATTAAGGTGCATTTATAAGATTGTTTATGATATGGATTTTTACGTGGCCTTTTTAGGTCAAGTTAGGTGACTCTGGCTCAGGGCATCACAGAATAGTATCAGAGAGGTTTGGTTTTGTACAGAATACTTGCGGACTTAAGAATTATAAATATTTGATGTGTTTCAAGATTATTAAGTAATTGGGGATTTAGAATATCGTAGGGTATTCTCAATTAGGAATTGGGAGTCAACGGATAATTTAGAGTAAGTCAAATTTTAAGTTCTTAATTTATTGCAATATGTCAAAACAAAATAGTACTAATGCCGGAAGGTCTATTGGAGCTCCTTCTAGCAACAATGCTGAAGAGATAGCTGAGGTGCACAGAGCACTTCGTGAGATGGCACACTTAGTAAATGAAGCTCTTAGTGCTCAAGTTATGGGCCCAGGAATGGCAACACCACCTACAACGGGTGATGACTCATGCTTATGAAAACGAACATCGATTAATGTAGGACTCCATGGATCAAAGAGTTCTAGAATTTGCAGGATTACTAGATCCCACATTGGCTGAAGCATGGATAGCTCGACTTGAGAAAGCTTTCAAGGTTATACAGTACGAAACTGATGATAAGGTTCGTTTGGCTATTTATCGTTTTGTATGGTAGAGAATGCTAAAAAGGGAGCTCGGAACTACGGCCGATGATTTTACTTGGGAGGACTTTCAACAATGTTTCTTTGACAAATATTTTCCTTCTTTTGTAAAGAGGGCAAAAGAGTTTGAATTTTCAACCCTTGTACAGGGTGATATGACCTTGGCCGAATATGAGGCCCGATTTATAGCACTCTCACGTTTTTCTCCTCATCTCGTATCAAATGAAGAGTGGAAGGCACAACGATATCAAGTTGGTCTTAAAGATGCAATTCAAATATAGTTAATCCCATTTGATCTTGTTGAATATGGTGCAGTGCTCAAATGTGCTATGGTGGTTGAGCAAGCAATAAATAGGTGGCAGCAAATTCAGCCAATTTTTACAGGAACAGCTCAGAGGCGATGGATTGTAAGACAAGAATCAGAACAAATCGTAGCAGAAAATTTCTAACAAGCGACAAAAGACAAATGAATTCAAAGAGTATCGCCAGTGTTATATATGTAAGAAGATTGGCCATGCAGCCAATGACTATAAATTTGTGGAGAAGACTGCAAATGCTCCTACCGTCCCCACTTTTGAGGCACGGCTGGAAGGACAACGAGGACCACTGTCATGTTATAATTGTAGTGAGCCTGGTCATTTTGTTAAAGATTATCGTGTTTCGAAACGCGGAACTCCAAGTTAAGCACGACAATAGAACAAATTACAAATTTTAGGTTGTGTTTATACGATGACTTAGCAGAAGGCTTAAGATTTTCCTAATGGAGCACAATGTACGTTTCTTGAGGATGAAATTCTCTAAGGGAGAGGATTATAATACCCCGATATTTCGATTCAGATTATTTAGTTATTGAGTTAATTTAATAATTAATAATATTATATTTTGATATTAATAAATATTATTAATAATAATGAGTATTAAATAATTAGTCATTAATAATAAGTAATTATAACAATTATTAAATAAATAAATAAATATTAATAATATTATTATAACGTATTAATAATAACATTAACAATAAATAATAATATAATAAAACTTTTAAATAATTAATGATAATAAAGTTTTGCGCCACTTCATCTCTTTTTGGATGCTTCTTTTCCCTGTTGCCGTTACTCCCTCTCGTCTCTCTCTCTAAGCCTCTCTTGCTCTCTTTGTCTCTCTCTTTCCCTTTTGTTTCCCTTCTCTTCCGTTTCTTTTTCTCAAGTGACGTCAACATTCAACCGTTGTCATCCGTTTCCCTTTCCTCATTCATTCAATCGACCATTTCTAGCAATTTCGTTTGCCCTCATTTAATCAGTAGGCCATTACCGTGGCTTATAAATAGAGGCGTGCGGTAGTGGTCTAGGTCATCCGAAGCCTCTGTAGGCAAAGCTTCTTGTGCCAAAGTTTCCGTCGTCTAGAGTCGTGCTCCCCGTTGCAAGCTTGAGCGAAAGGGAGTGTCGCCGTCGTCAATCGGTGCCGGAGCCATCATCGCTAACCCTAGCCAATTGCTACAGCTGAAGCCATTGCCGTCGCCATTTTAGGTCCAGAGGTGTGCCGCCGACGTTTGCTGTTAGTTTCCTTTATCGTCGTCAGCTTGAGCCACAGCCGCCGTTAAACCCTTGTCGCCATTAAACCTTAGCCACAACTGTTCAATTAGGCAAGTAACTGTTCTGTCATTTTGCAACCGAACTGTCTTTCTCTCTCTAAGTTAATCGTACTCCTCCCCAAATGCTATTAAATTAGTGATGTGTGTGAAAATTGTTATAAAAGCTGAATGGGAAGACAGAGTTCGTGCTCTGTTGGTCGATGGCGCTGTAGTTGACGATTTGGGACTCAGGTGTGTAAATGGAAAGGTTGGGAGTCCTCGTGTGGGTATAAACAGGTTTACATATGCAGGTAAGAATGATATATGTATATACGTATATGTTGAAGTATATGTAAATATTTATGTATGTGTGTGTGTATATATATATGTGGTTGTGCGGGTGCCTGTGTGTATAGTGCGTAGTGTGTGTATATAGATGGGTGTATATGGTGTATATATACTTATATATGTGTGTGATGTGTAGGGCAGTGTCGGTGCAGGTATACTGCCGTGTGTGGCAGTGTGTGTTTGTGTTGGTATATATGTGGTAGAGTGTGTTTGTGTGTGTGTGTATATATGGTTGGTATATTTATATATATTTATGACATATTGTGTTTATAATGCATGTGTGTTTGGTATGCTTGGAAATAATAAAAGTCAGTTAAGTGATTATTCATGTATCTCATTGATAAATTTTGATAAATTATTATTCGTATTAACTTTGTTGGCATGCGTACATTTGTTAGCACTCTATGACTAAATTGAAGAGAGCGTATGAAAATATTAAGGTATCGAGTCGAATGGAATGCTATGAAATCTTAGTATAATTTACACTTTTTTAATATTTAATCCATATTTCGGAGGTTGAGGTCATTTGGATGGATACTTATAATCATGTGAACCAAGTATGTGAGATATCAGCGGATATCGTACCATAGTAGTGCTCGGTTTGACTTGTTATTGATATGAATATTCTGTTCCCGAAGAGGCGTAGATTAGATGATCACAGAATACGTGAAGGTTATCCGATGGGATAACGTGAATATTGTTTATATGTGTGGATTGGATACGATACTTATACACTATGGCTGACAAGTATCATGAGATTATAGGGTTTCTTGTTAAACTTGCAAGTACCAGAACCTTGAGAATTACGCAGCTGTGGGTGGGTATGTGGATTGAGGGTTCACAATGATATATAAGGTTAGAGGAGACTTTCGTGATATCTCGTATAAATGAGATCTCTTTTGTGATGGGTTCAATGAAATCTATACTGTGATTGATATTCGGATTCGGTGGAATCTAATTTGTATCTCTAATGATTTGTTGTCATATGGCCCTTGAGTCATGAATACGACAGGTTGTTAGATTTTGAATAATTATTAATTTATCTTATATAATTATAATATTATTATTATCCGAGATATTTTATTACATTATGTTATTTTATTAATTTATTTACTTGTTGGGCCTTAGGGTCACCATTGTATTTTGTTATGATATTAATAATGTTTATTTATTAATTAGTTGATAATATTTTAAATGAGATATATCTTAATTAATAATTATTTTTTAGATGATAGATTTATGTTAATTAGTTTCCTTAGGAATATGTTACATTAAGGGTTGGTTAGACTTTGTAGTTATTATTGTATTTTCCATTTAATCCATTGTGATTGGAAATAAAAATCAACATTTGAGAATAGAAAAATACAAGTTTAGTGAAATTTGAAACTCATCCCATTTCTTCTCTTATTAAATTTTTTAGTTTTCTTTCTCTAAATTTATATCCCTCTTTATCCATTCCTCATCACTTTGCATATTAACATATATTAATGCATATATTTTCTTTGAAAAATTGTTTTTGTAAGAAACATATTTATTTTTCTAATTTTTTATCAAAATATTCCCACGTGATGCTTGGTTTTATAGGAACTGAAAAATAATAACGATCAATCGCTTGGTTTTATGGTTTTTTTTTATTCTCAACCAAATTTTGATATCTATAATCGGCGTCACTCTTACTTATAGGATAGGAAGATATTGATTTTTTTAATAACGATAATATTATTTTTTTTATTAAAGATTAAGTTAATTAAAAAAAACAATTTTTTAAATAAAATATAAATAAATTTTATAGAATCATAATCTGTAACAATTTTAATAAATTGCAGATATAAGCCCCATCAAGTGGGACAATGCTTCCAACACTTTCATCTAATAAATGAAAAAAGCATGCATGATATATATATATATATATATAAAGTTGATGCCTTTCCTCTGGACAGTGTTGATGATATTAAAATGATGCCAAAACAAAAAGAAAAAGTTAAAATGGTACGTATATGGTTCGTATAAATAAAATACTGTTTTATAAAAAAAAGCTAAAATACTCTATCAATAATTAAGAAACTAAAATATTGTACTAAAAGTAAAAGAAAAAATTGCCAGTTTAATTATTGTTACAATTACCGCTTTATTAATAATTGGGTCATGCAATCGAAGCCCTAACCTGCCTATGTATCATAAAAATATCATCGTTGACACCTGTTGTGTCCTGGGATTTTAATTGTCATACAGATTATTGAGCTTTTGGATTCCTCATCGTCAGAAGGTGATCACAAGCGGGTCCGATATCCGTCTCTGTAAACCTAAAACTTACACAATACAACTAACAAATAGGAGATCAGAGGCCCGACGAATTGTTTTTCTATCAAAAATAATCCGACGCTCAAGTCAGCAACCTTCCGCAATGAACGAAAAGGGGGGCGCACACTTAGAGATGCACGGGAATATGCTATGAATGCGTAGGGAGTGCGTGGATGCAGGAATGAGAGATTGGTGAGTGGGTGATGGGAGGCCTTGCTCTCGAAATGTACCGCAGCAGGTGGCTAACTATAATGGCCCGTATTATGTTGGAGAAAAGCGGGAGATGTCTATGTTTCTGAGAGCTTGCGCATGCAGGAGCGTATGTCTCGATGCCAAGCTCTTGTTTTCTCAGATGTGAATTGATCGATTGATCTCTCCCTCTCCTGTAAGCGAAGAGGGGGTTTACGGCTCCTCTGTTCGATGTCCTTGGCGTGATAATCCCTCCTGTAGGGATTTGTTGGCTGCTAACTATTGACGGCAATCACCGGTGTGTCAGTTGTCGCCTTGTGGTGGCAGGCAGACCGTCGGACGTCGCAGGCCATACTTGGTCTACCCCCTCACACGGGGATTGGTCGGAGAACTGTGGACAGTGGCGTGTCCTCATTAGCTCATTTCCCCTGCGCCACCCCTGTCACCTGTCAGCCGCATTAATAGGCTGCGGCGATGCCCATTGGCTGCGAGCATGGGCTGCCACGTAGGCCGTTTTAGGACGTTGGACTTGATCCGCTACATGGACCGCTGCTCCGCGGATTGGGCTTGGAATCTACTTGGGCCTTCACGTCGGACCCAACACTAGCCCCCTTGCCTGGGCTGACCTGTGGTTACGGCCTGGCATATCCTTCTGGGTCCGGTTCACGGTCGCTTGGTTTCTCTCGAAAGGCGTCAGTGTTTGTCGTCTTCCAACTTCCCTCCTTCCCTAGGCGGTGGTGCAGGCTTTTCTGGCCCTGCAATGATTCAGTGCCTAGGAAGGAAGAATTTGCACACCTGAGGTTGCCCTCGGTCAGGCACTTTTCCTTATTTGTGAAAGACGGTTATTGGGGCATGTTCCAAATAAACTTGTGGTAGGGCGCCAACTTGTCTACAAATAGGGGGTATCTTCAACTCGCATAGCTCATCCCTTGGCTAATTTTTGTTGGTGCAATGAGAAGACCTTGGTGCGTCTCGCCTCCAACAGAAGTCCGCAAAGGAGTCAGATGGACAAGCTAGAGATCTAGAGCTTCTGTCAAAGACTGGACTCATTCCCCATCCTTGGGCGATTCCTCATGCTAATGAGGGTGGCTCGGTCAGTCTCCTATCGTCACTTGCCTCCCCCCAGGCTACGGTGGTCTGTGGTGTGCAGGAGGATCCTTGCAGAGCTTTCACGGGGCTCTTTGCTTCCCGTGTAGCACATCACACACGGCCTCCATTTCACTTAGACCACGAGCCGAATAGGGAGGAGGTAGAAAGTGGAGTTTCGACGGAGGAAGAGTAGGTTCTTTCCTGTGTCTCCGCCGATAGCTTCTGAGCCAGGTGTTGGTTCTGCCTCTGCGGTTAGCATTGAACTCGTTCACGGCGGTGTGCTTTGGCTTGTTGGGTCATCGGTGGTGTATCCATGGTGATCCAATGTAGGTCACACTCGCCAAGTATCCAAGGCAGTCGCTCGGGGCTTATGCCCCGTGCTGCATCTCCTTCTTCTTTCTTGTAAAGAGAGCCTTGATTAACGAAATAAGTAGCTCTTTGTCGTTACTCTTCTATCTCATAGCATGCATCTTCTTGTACTGACTGCTTCTTTGGATCACTCTTCATGGGCAATTTGCTCCTTTCGTGACATCGCGCCCCATTCTGCACATTTCAGCGTTTTTGGGTGCTCGCGGCCGGCTTTTGGCCGGCATTGTCCATTGAGTCTTAGTGCAAACCATCGTTGGGAGGATGCGACAGGAGGAGACTGTTGGTGGCCGAGGCTCGAGAAGTTCAAACACTACAGGTAGATGTCACATTCTCCAGGTTGTCTAATAAATTAACTGTGCGGGAGATCAGGGGACATCGCGTCATAATGATCCTCCTTGGAAAGGCGCAAATCTTCAGGGACATGCCACGTGGAGGGATTTGATTGGCTCCTTCTTGAAGTATTTCCTTGGAGGTTTTTTGGCTATTTATACTCCACGATTCCCTCCAAGAGTTCTGCATCATTTAGTTGCTTTGAGAGTGCAAGGTAAGCGCTATTCTTGTTTTCCTTTTTTCTTTATGGAGAAACCGTCGTCCTCATCAGTGTCTGAGTCATCTTCTGGAGAGTCTGTGAGAGACACGCGTGCTTCGTGGATTCATGATGACGCCACACCTGTTGTTGTGGCCATAGGTGTTGGTGGTTCAAAGGCTACCGTTGTTGGACCGATGAGGTTTTTGCGGGCCCCACCGGGCTTTGAGAGGGAGGGCACATCCACATCCTCGCGGTGCCAAAGGCCAAGGAGGGTAGATCCCGCGCTCCAGTAGGTAGCCGGGGCTGTTGAGGGCTGCGAGGCCAAGGTGTAGGCTCTGATCGAGGAGGTTGAGCAGGTGAGGGCTCGAGCTGCATACTTTGAGAGGGCATGGTCCGAATCGGAGGCACGGGCATCCAAGCTTGCTGATGCTAACATGCATGCTCGAGGCTGTATCTTCGCTATTTAGGAGGAGTTTGAGCTGTTTCTGGTGCACTCTGGAGAGGAGCAAGCGCAGCTGGAGGCTGAGTTGAGGTCGAGGGTCAGGCCGGAGGAAGTGGTTCCTGTACTAGAAGGAAGGTTCCAAGACAACATCCGTCTCAGCCGGAGGTTAGCCAGGCTGGAGGAGCCAAACTTCTGTGTCGGCATCCTCGACTCTTAAAACTCGGGCATCCAAACTCGTGCTCATCTGAGAGAATTTACTGCTCTGGACTCTCCAGGATCCAGTGAGGGTGACTAGTTGTAATCTGTGGCCGTTGACCGCCTTAAGTTGTAAAAATGTCTATTAGTGAAATACATAATAAAATCTCTTACTTGATCGTGCCGTTTGCTCGTACTTGCAAGTTCCTCGTTTTTTTACTGGTTTCGTTCCCTTGTCGCCGCTTCTGACAGCCAGGATCTTTGCATTAAATGTGGGTGTGACAACCAAGATCTTGTCAGGCGGCTGAGAAGATACCAATCGCTGGCCTGACGAGAGGCCATGATTGCCCGACACTTGGGGAACTATGGC
This sequence comes from Nepenthes alata, assembly GCA_028571085.2. NCBI lineage: Eukaryota > Viridiplantae > Streptophyta > Magnoliopsida > Caryophyllales > Nepenthaceae > Nepenthes > Nepenthes alata. Next base: position 4,810 of record JAOVVI020006248.1, on the reverse strand, counting down.
GTTTCTATCGAATGGGAACATGGCCTGGTTTTAGGACAAGGACTCCATTTGAGTTTTCCTGTGCGTTGGCGCCTTGGCGGCTTTATAAACAGCGTCTCTGTGAGGTTCTTCCCCTTTATGCTTTTTCATGCTTGAGGCTATAACTCATTCCAAAGTGTGCGAGATGGCCAAGAAGAGAGAATCTCCTTCCTTTTCGCGAGTCTCCCAGTTCCGTAGCCATAGGGTAGACAATACATGCTCTATTTGACTATGAGCACCATTGCTGCCCTAATGGTCAATTATGGCATTCCTCCGGACATGTCGTACCACGCTCTTGGCTTGGACGGTAGGGCCCACACCCCTCTAGAGGGTTTCGTTATTGTTTATGAGTATCAACTGAAGGGGGCTTTGCTATCCCACGCCATGTGAGCTGACTGCCCTTGTCGAAGCCTTGGGCGTTCCAGTGGCAAAACTTCACCCGAATGCTCTCTACTACTTGATTTCGTTGTGCATCTTCGACCGCTTATATTCTGTATTTTTTAACGTGACTGCGGCGAAGGTAATATTTCGTTTATTAAAGGCAGATAACTAGATTTCAATGTCTCCGAGAACCAGTTTTCAGTTTTGGGGGACCAACCCCGACTCGGTGAAGAACTAGAAGAGTCATTTTTTCTTCTTGCAAGAGCCATCGGATTCAGAGCATTCTCGAGAGTGTGGTCTGATCCCACCATTCTTTTGCAAGGAGGTGTCTTTCAAAGAGGCCAGGGAAATGTCTGGATTGGTTGCTTCCATTAATTCCCAAATAAAGACGTTCTCCACTCAGGGGTACTACTTGATATCTGTCGCTCTTGTTGTTGCCAAGTGGGGTCCAGCATCTTGTTGGGCCGTGGCTGGCTATTTGAAGAAGAAGCCCGCGGATGTTGTGATCCACGAATCGTTGGGAGAAGATGCTGAGGAGAGCGTCTTTCTGCTGGAGTCGTCCTCGGATGAGGAGGAGCTCGAGGCCCCATTGAAGAGGCTAAGGGAGGCCAGAGGTACTTCCACCCGAGATCACATCGGTTGGCTGCAGAGTCCACCATATAAGCCTAGAGTCTCGTCTCGGAGGTGACGTCAGGCATCGAGTCACGGGAGGGAGTCACCGAACCGGTACCGATTCCTGCTGTGGCGTTAGCTGAGTATAGCGCTCTTGCAGTGGAGTTTTATTTTGGAGGAGAGTCTCTTGTGGTTCCATTCATTGATCTGGAGCTACCGTAGATGACCGTTGAGGGCACGCTTGCTGCAGAGGGCGGCATGTCAGTTGCCGAGGAGCTAGAGGGGGCGTGCATTCAGGAGGATGCTCCTGGTGGGTCGAAGGTCAAAACTGGGAAAGAGCCTAGTCCGCTCGAGATTGACACGACTTCAGAGACTGTCACTGTTGGGACAGTTCGGGAGCCCGAGCCCCCAAGCTTCCCCATGCTACCCGATGCTCTAGGCCACCCCAGCTCTAGGGAGGTAGTGGTCGAATGCGCGGATCCCCCATGCTCGCTGGCTCCAAGAGAGGGAGCCAGTCATTTGGATGCGTCTTCTGCTCAGGTATAATCCTCTTGGGTTGGATGCTCATCTGCGGTTTGGAGTTTTGAGAATTTCTGACCTTCTCTTTCCCATGCAGGTTTCTAGGGAGGTTGATTCTTTTGACGTGCTGGCCGCTCAATTCCATGGAAACTTTCACCGTGGGCAGGATATTGCTCAGCTCATGAGGATCAAGGTCGCTTCCTTCTAGGGGGAGAGCAAACGGCTACAGAGAGAGAATAGACAAATGCAGGAGGAAGTGAGGCGCTTGAAGACGGATAGTGGCCAGCAGACGCAAGAGGTTTCACTCTTGAGGCAAGAGGTCGAGTAGCTGAAGAAGATAGTCATTACTCTTGAAGACGACAATTCTTGCCTATCCAGAGATCTGAGGGCGCGACTCTCTTCGTCGAGGGTGAACCTTATCCTGGAAACCAGATTCTAGGATAGCATTCGTCTGTGCCACAAGATTGGCTCGCTCATGCTTCCTAATGTTTCAGAAGGCCTCTTCCATCCTGATAACTTTGGGGTTTGTGATAGGTCCCGCCTAAATAACTTCCTTGAGGAGGAAGGTCCATCAAACTCTCGGGAGTAGCCCTGTTTGTACACATCGCTTTTCTTTCCCCCCGTTTTTTACCATTTGTTAGCATCTTAGATATATGAATGAGAAGTAGCACCCCTTTTTGCATCTACGCCTTCACGTGTGATCTTAGAGATAATATGTCGTGTTTATCGGTTAAGTTTGTAAAGCTATTGTCGCTAAGGCCCCAATCAGACGCCTTTTTGTATTGTACTCATCCTTCGTCAGAAGATGCCATCGCATCTCGTACGTTTAATGGGAAGCTCGGTCCAGTAGAGTGGATGTCATTGCAAGTCCCACGGAGCCACGCTATGGGCCAGGTGGGTTTTTATGCCACAGCAGCTGGACTTCGGGTCTAGGCCGTTTCGCATGTAGCTCCTGCATTAGACACTCGGCCCCCGCTCAGGGTATCGTTGCTATCCAGTGCTCAATCCTAACCCACGACCATTGTAAACTGATGGTGCTCACTTCTTCAAAAGAAGGTCGGTGAACGCCTGTAAATTTTTACCCTAAGGTTTTGTTGGCCATAAGTCGGGAACTTCAACAGCCCGCAAACGTGATGTTTTGACCGCCTGGGCCGTTGGTGCGAGGCTAGGTAGGCGGACCACTTGGGGTCCTTTTGACACGGAGTTAAACTCAGCACATGGTTGCTTTTGGGCCGTTTGGCGCGAAGCCAAGGCGCGTGGGGCTGCTTAGGGCCATTCGACGCGGAGTCGAGATTCTGAGGTGGCCATTTTTGAGCCATTTGGTGCAGAGCCAAAGTATATGGGGCCGCTTAGGGCCATTCAACGAGGGGTCGAGATTCTGAGGTGGTCGCTTTTGAGCCGTCTGGAGCGGAGCAAGAGTGTATTTAGGGCTATTCGACGCAGAGTCGAGATCCCGAGACGACTGCTTTCGGGCCGTTTGGCGTGGAGCCAAGGATTCACTTTATGGACGAACGATAGTCCTCCCGACTTAGGGGAAATCTAGGTCGTTTTGCTTTTTGAAATGTTATGCTTGCAAGCATTCACATGAATGAAAATATAAGCTAACAGAAACAATCAATTTTATTAAGTAAAAGCACAATGCATATACAAGCAATCCTCATGGTGTGTGTGTATGCCTTACTTGGGTTGACGTTATTTCTACTGATAGTATTTCCTAAGGTTGGTGGCGGTCTAGGTTCGTGGGTCCAGTTTGTCAGTTTGGGCGCGTAGTTTG
>JAOVVI020006247.1:0-15799 GCA_028571085.2 Nepenthes alata | reverse complement strand
CGAGGAAGACGAACGGCCAAAAGCTGCTCTGCATTTCGTTCGTGGCTCAGATGGCTTGGTGAGCCGCTGGCGGCTTCACGGCTTGGGCTCGGCTTGGGCTCAGTTAATTGGGCCTTAATTGGGCCAAAAGCTAACAAGATAGGTACGGAAACAATAAGTATCTCTTTGGATATAAATTCCTTAAAATGCAGGATTTAAGAGTCCACATCGATGGGAAATGCATTACGTCTTTTTAAAAGATCATCGATTACTATTGGAGTCTTGAAATAGAACTATAATGAGTGGAATGGACTTGAATGGGTATTAGTCTCTGCTGGTGATAGCGTTGGCTGAGTAAGTCTTTTTTTGGGGTAGGGTGCAGTCATTGTATCTCTCGTTCTCATATTTTGATAACATTTAATAATAAAAACTTTAAAATAAAAAAATAACTATAATTTTTTTTAGATTTTAATATTTACTAAATATTTAATCTAATATAAAAAAAACTGAAGATTTTTTTTTTTTTCAAATTTTAAATATTTCAACTGAAATTTATTTGGCTAGTAAAAGAGGGACTAGGGAGATGCAGACCCACGTTAATGATCAGAGGGGGCCGATGAATTGCGCCGTTCTGATAGCGGAGACTTTACTCGGATGAAAGATATTGATTTCTCAAGTAGAGTAATTGCGAACCTTTTCCCCCTTTTCAAGCAATGAATATGGAATGGCCAATTGGATTCCTTCTGCCCTTGTTGTGGGATTCCTCAAGTCCCAAGTCCAGTATCTTGATGCTTTACGGACTCTCCTGATTAGATACAGCAACCCTCACAGATTTAACTCTTCGTAGCAGCGGTCGGTTTTTTCGGATTGATTGGTGCAAATTAGGGCAGATGAAGAAAGAAGGGCTGTTAAAAATGGAGGTGGGGCTCGAGGGTTTGCTGAGAATAGCATGGGCCGCATCCATTTTGCCTATTGTTATATCTTCTCTCCCTTCTCCTCGCGTTAACTTTCTTCATCAATTCGTTCTTACATGGTCCGGTAGAGGCAAAACCTTTCAGTATTCTGTAAGTTTTTTTTTTTATTATAATTTTCGGGTGATGTTATTTCTTAAGTTCCTGTTATTTTTTTGGAAGTCATAATTTTTGGCATTTGGTACCTTTATGCTGCAATTGTGGTGTCTTCTAGAAGTTGACAGTCCGAGTCCAAGCCAATTGATAATCACAAGCCTAAATTTAGAAGATGGTGCCTTGAAACAATATTCAGATTGATTCATTCTGATAGGGTCTATCAACAACTCTTTGCAATATAAGAGTAAGATTAATGGGAAGCCTCTACAATGGGTACAATTTGATTTACTGCTTCTTGATAGATTTAATTCTTTTATATACAATAAGATTGAGGGGACCTTTCTGTAGGGAGGAAAAAAGGATGATTTATCGGTTGATTACAGCCTTGGTCTGTTTGATCGATAAAAAAATTAGGTATTTTCACTTGGGAAGAGGGCTAATGGAAGTTTTGTCATGGGAAAAGGATGTCTTAGTCATAGGTTTTGTTGCGTTCCGGGTTTTCGGTTGTTATACGGACTAAGGAGCATTCCAATCTTTGTTGCGGGTCGATTTGGATCGGGTCCGATCTCCATTGCTGATAATCTGAAACCTGCACATCACAAACTATAAACAAGAGGTTAGAAGTCGATGGGGGGCTATCCCCCGTTGACACTCCAATACTCAAGCCAGATATCTTCCACAATTAACGAAGGAATGTACATTTAAAGGTAAACGTGGCGAGAGAGCAAAGATGCAGCGATGAGGGGAGTGTGAGAGGGATGTATTTGGAGGCCTAAGTTCCGTGGGTGCGCCTGACAGAGGGGCGACTTAAAGGTGAAACTACGGAGGGCGGTTTAGAGGTGCGCCCGGCAAAGGAGCGGCTTAAAAGTGTGCCTGCGGAGGGTGGCTTAGAGGTGTGCCCGCGAAGGGCGGCTTAGAGGTGCGTCCGACAGAGGGACAACTTAGAGGTGCACCCGGTAGAAGAACAGCTTAGGTGCGCCTGCAATGGGCAGCTTAGAGGTGCACTTGGTAGAGGGGCTGTTTAGAGGTGCACCCGACAGAGGAGCGGCTTAAAGGTGCGCATGCGGAGGGCGACTCGGCACGTTCGTGGGCCTCGATATTCGGAGGCTTAGCAAAATGCATTGGGACGAGCGTAGATCCTGCTGGGCTCGTCTGGATTGTGCTAGTGGGCCGCTGAGTAAGGAATCCTCCAAGACCAGACAGGTCAAATGAATGGGGCGGAAGATGCTGGACGACACTTTCAAGGGAGCGCCGTACAACGCCCTACTAAATGCTCTGATGTTGGGCGGCTTTTCAAGGAGCTTCATTCCCTTTCTGCTTGAGGTGGTTGAGCGCCATTTATAGGGCTCCATCTTGCTTTGTCAATGGCATGGCTGGGCAACGCTTTCAGAGGCCTCTACGACGCTTGGTCTAGCCGAGAACTTCGAAAGGTTATGGACGCCATTGATGAGGAACTGGGAGCTCCCTATAGGTCTGATGCGACAGTTGGGCTTCATTTCGGGGGAGCTTCGTGGAGCGCCATGGAGTACGCTCCTGGCTCTGTCCAGCGAGGACATCTGGGGACTGATGCTTAGAGCCCTGCGCTTTGTCTTGCCGGAGACGTGGACGGAGGAGGCAGGTGCCAATGAAGGGAGATCTCGATACTTTGTTTGACTCGAATTCCACGGGAAGGAGCCGACCGCCATTGTTGGGGTGTTCTAAGCTCCGTTTTGATCTGAGAAGTTTTGGGCTCCATTTCAGGAGTCTTGGGCCTCTGTTTCACCAGGAATAGGATGGAGAAACTGAGCGACAGGCTCAAGGGGTCTTATGTCCTGTTTGGCGAGAGCGCTCGGGCACCATCGTTGAGGGCTCCGTACGCTGATTCGCTCCGATTTGGAAGGGAGCCGCTGGATGCCGCCACTGGAAGGGCCTCGCGTTCTGTTTCGATAGAAACGAGGACAGGTGAGTTGGACGCCATTTACATGGGGCTTTGTGCCCTGTTTGGCTCATGAGTAGCTGAAAGGAAAAGGTTTCCATTTGTGTGAAGCTTCGCGCTCTATTTGGTGGGCGCATTTAGGCACCACTGTTTGCTGATGACGGCAGGGACAGAGGAGCAGGGCGCCCCCTTAAGGGCTTCGAGGTGCTCTGTTTTGCTGACGAGTGATGAACTGGACAAAAGGGCGCAACTTTTAGGAAGGTTTTTCTGCTCTGGGCTCCCCTCCTTTTTCCTCGTCTGTTGCCCCTCATTTTATTGAGGAAAGAAGTGAAAATTCTCCCGCCAAGTGGAGTTTAATTTTTCCGCCAAAATGAAATCTTTCCCGCCATGATGAAGCTTCTTTGACACGCTTCGGGTTTCGGGTTGGCCTGCGATACTGGACCCATCACTAGCCCCCATGTCGAGTTGTTCGAAATTTCAATCCTTGGCATGTGATGATGGGACGTCGCTGCGCAGGTCGTTATGCGTGCTCCTTTTCCGAACACCCTCTGAATTCTAACTCTGCCAGGCACGCCCGGTGTCGTGGTTGCTTTGGTAGGGAAGTATGATATCTGGATGACGGGACTCCTCACTTCCGGAAGGAAGGTAGGCCTCCTGTAAGGAGGGCATTCCCTGGCTTTGGGACGGAGGACTCGCAACTTGGAGATGGAGTGCTCATCAATGCAGCGCAGACATCCTTTTTAGTGATGCCAAGCCATCTTCAATTTTGAGTGCTCATGGCTGGACTGTGGGTTCAGGACCTTCGCGCTGGCGAGAGGAGGGTTGAGGACCTCTGGAAGGATGGAGGGCTAAGAGCCTCCGTGTCGACGAGAGGGGCACCTAGCGCCTCCTAGAAGGATGAAGGGTTGAGAACCTCCGTGCTAGAGAGAGGAGGACGGATAACCTCCTGGTTGGACGGAGGACTGAGGACCTCCGCGTTGGCGAGAGGAGGGCTGAGCTCCTTCTGGCAGGACGAAGGGTTGAGAGCCTCCTTGCTGGAGAGAGGATGACGTATGGTCTCCTGGCTGGACGGAGGGCTGAGGACCTCCGTGTTGGCGAGAGGAGCGTCAAGCTCCTCCTGGCAGGACGGAGGGTTGAGAGCCTCCATGCTGGAGAGAGGAGGACGGATGGCCTCCTGGCAGGACGGAGGGCTGAGGACCTCCGTGTTGGCGGGAGGAGGACGGATGGCCTTTTGGCTGGACGGAGGACTGAGGACCTCCGCCTTGGCTAGAGGAGGACGGATGGCCTCCTGGTTGGATGGAGGACTAAGGACCTCCGCGCTGGCGAGAGGAGGGTCGAGCGCCTCCTGGCAGGACAGAGGGTTGAGTGCCTCCGTGCTGGCGAGAGGAGGCCATGGAGGACTAATGGCCTCCTGGCTGGACAGAGGACTGAGGACCTCCGCACTGGTGAGAGGAGGGTCGAGCGTCTCCTAGTAGGACAGAGGGCTGAGTGCCTCCGTGCTGGCGAGAGGAGGGCTGAGCGCCTCTTGGTAGGACGGAGGGTTGAAAGCCTCCTTGCTAGAGAAAGGAGGATGGATGGCCTCTTGGCTAGACGGAGGACCGATGACCTTCGCACTGGCGAGAGGAGGGCTGAGCTCCTCCTGGCAGGACGGAGGGTTGAGAGTCTCTGTGCTGGCGAGCAAAGCTGCTCGCACTCTTTGGCGCGTGTCAACTCTAAGAGAGCGGGGCGCCAAGTCGACTTTACTGTTACTGAGGCGCTTTTAGGGTCAGGAACGGGCCAACTACCTCGACCAAGTATTGCCCGAGTCTAAAGCGAGATCTAAAGAGCTCTCAAGAGCCAATGCATGGGCTGTGAGTTAGATCTCGTCACTCGAGGACGGGCTTCGGGAGAGTTGGCGGCGGTCCATTGATCTGCTCAACACGTGCACCTGATTGAACAAAGAGGTAAGGGCCATGCTCTGCCTGAGCGGGGTCGCCTTGATCTGCCTCTACTGGAAAAACAGGGAGGCTGCTACCGTTGCCCGAACAGTGTTGCTTGAATTATCATAAGATCCCTTTCTGACTTTGCAGCACGGGAGGCCTCTCAAGGGCTGAAAGAATCGTCAAGCCTGTGAAAACCACCGAGGCACCTTCTCTGGCGCCTGCCTTAGAAAGGGTCTTGATGGCATATCTTTGTCTGCTTTAGTCGGGTGGCCATCCTTTCGTGGTTGGGAGAGGCTGATAGCTCTGCCGCTTCTCTCCTCTCTTTTGGCGTTTCGGAGTACATGTGATTTCTTTTGGTCTTGTAACCTGTACTTTAATGACTAAGCTGTTGAGCTATTGTCGCCAAGACCCCAATCCGACGCCTTCTTGGGCTGTACTTGTCCTTCATTAGAGGATATCATCGCATCTTGTGCGTTTAGTGGGAAGCTCGGTCCAGCGAGGTGGACGTCGTTGCAAGCCTGGTGGAGTCACTCAGAGGGCTAGCTGGGTTTTCAGGCCACAACAACTGGACTCTTGGTCTTAGGCCGTTGCATGGTACTATCTCGGTGCTCGGCCATGCTCAGGGCGTTGTCGCTTTCATGCGCATGGTCCTAGCGTACGACCGTCGTTGACTGATGGTGCTCTTTCCTTCGAGAGGAAGTCGCTGCACGCATGTCAAAAAGCCCTCCAAGGTTTTGATGGCGGCTTTGTTGGGAACTCCAGGAGCCCCGAGGCTTGATATTAGACCATATGGACCGCTCGGTACGGGACCGAGGTTTAGGTACGATCGTGTATGGGCCGCTCGGTATGGGACCAAGGTTTAGGTACTACCGCATATGGGTCACTTGGTGCGGGATCGAGGTTTAGACACGACCGCATATGGGCCGCTCAGTGCGGGACCGAGGTTTAGGTACGACCACGTATGGTCTACTAGGTGCGGGACCGATGTTTAGATATGACCGCGCATGGACCGCTCGGTGCGGGACCAAGGTTCAAGTATGATCGCGTATGGGCCGCTTGGTGCGAGACCGAGGTTTAGTTGCAGGCGAGTGAATACTCGTCTGACTTAGGGGCAGTCTAGGTCGCATGATTTTATGCAGTGTTATGCAATCATTCGTATGAACAAATAATATTACTATTCTATTAATAGAAACGTGATTCAAGCAGGCAGTACGATGCATGGGAGACTTACCTGGATTCGGCGTGGGATCGTCGTAGGTGTTCGGTGGCGAACGACGTGCTATGCCCTTGGGACCCGCTCAAGGTTCCGAGTGCATGGTCTATGTGTACCACTTCGGACGGTCGTCGGGGCGCTTCGTTATGCGCCTTGGCCTATGGCCCATATGCTCCGAGGGATATGATCTTTTGCCCTAGATTGGCTGGGCAGCGCACGATAGATCCTCTGATAATCCCGACTTTCTTTGATCGCCAGGGAGTTGAATGGCAAAGCCCCTAGCGCTACACCTTCAGGCAGTCGCAAATGGTCCAAGGAACATTGGTCCAGAGTACCTAGCTGGTCAGCGAGTGCCTGTACCCTCGGGGTCAACTATTTGTCCGCATGGCTACCCGTAGGGGTGTCGTCGCCACGGGCGACCTCGTCTCCGGCTGATTAGCTTAGGATGCATACAATTACAATAATAAAGCCTTAAGTCCCACCAATTAAAGTTGGTTATATGGATCCATTTTTACCATTCCACTCGATTTAGTGTAATATCTACCTGAAGCATGAAAAATTTTAAATATTTTTTATTATCTTACTCCAAATTTTTTTGGGTTTACTTCTTTATTTCTTTTCTCCAATCACAATTAATTTACATTTTTTCATATATGCTTCATTTTTTCTTACTATATTTTAAATGTGCGAACCTCCTTAAATGTTATTCCTTATCTTATCATAGCTGGGACATATATACCTGACATAATTTGCATCTAAGGTGTAGTCTGCGGGCCCATTTAGAGATTTCTAGCTATTTTCATACTTCTATGGACTTACTTTGTGATTGTGGCTATTATAGTTAAATATAGGCGAGCTGTTATGTCCGATGAACAGCCTATATCATATGCGTGCTGCTTGACAACATGATTATAACTTTTGGTGTTATGTGTTGATTTATCAGTTTTACAGCAATAAAATAAAATAAAATCAACTGTAGTGGCTCATGTTTTCTTATTTTTAGGGTAACCACTTACACCCACTTTCTCTTGCATGGTAGCCACCCTAAGATATTTTAATGAAAGATATCTATATATGTGTGGTTCTTTATTTTGGGTTCTTAAGTCTAATACTCGACATATACACCATTGCTAAAGGGTACTAAGAATTAGAAAATCCAAACAAGTAAGTAATTTTGTAGAAATTTGAGTAATTGCAGTTGACTTCAATGGCATGATGTTAGTTTTTAATCCTTAATTTATTTTCGTATTCGGTTATCATGTGTTGGATATTTAACATGGAAGATCGATTTTAGTTCAACATTTGACATTAGAGCCAGTAAAATCCCGACCTTTGACAGTTCTGCCATTTTTTCCCACTTATTCAATTTTTATGAAACTTTTAAAGTTTGAGTTTTTGTAAAGTTTTGATAAAATCTAATATTGAAATTTATTCAGAAATTAGATTTCTAATAATTTTGTGATTTTTACATCAATTTTGGTATAAAAATGGTGTAGTTTTCACTGAATTTCGAAATCAGGTTGAACAAGTTGAAACAAAGTCGACTGGAGATTGAAGACGAACAAAACGATGTTTTGTTCGCCTGCTAAAGTATTATCTTTTTAAAAAAATTGGGCCATTTGTGTGCGCTTGGCCCGCTTTTCTGCTCCCAATCTACTTCATTTCCACAAATCTGGACCTCGTATCTGAAGCCCAACATACAAGGGCTTGGCGTGGCCCACTTTAGAAAGTCACAAAAATCCACAGGCACAGTGTGGGCAGGAGGAATTGAATGTGCGCCCTCTGGTATGGCAAAAACCTCGGCAGCTGCTGCACTACCTCGCACATTTGTCAATTGTATGGCGCAATTAATGAATTTATGCAATATTTAGCATATTATTTTTGTCATATGTGCTAATAGACATTGATTTTATTATACGGAAAGATAAACCACCTACTTTTATCGAAACTAGCACTCCAGTTGATGTTACTCTTTATGAATGATGGTAGCAATCGAATCACCTTAATTTAATGTTCATAAAGACTGAAATTTCTATTAGTATTTATGGTTCTGTTAATTAGTATGATAATGTGCGGGATTTACTGAAAGTTATTGATGAACAATTCAAAATTTTAAATAAAGTACTAACTAGCACCCTAATTATGAAATTTTTATCTTTGAGATTCACCAGTGTTAGGGTGAGTATGAGCATATTATGCAGATGAGGGATATAACGACCCAATTAAATAATTTTAAGGTGGATATGTCTGAATCTTTTATTATGCACTATATTCTGAACACATTTTTACCACAATTTGGACCCTTCAAAATCTCTTATAACACACATAAGGATAAATATTCGATAAATAAATTTATAATTATGTGTGTTCAAGAGGAAGGAAGACTTATGATGGAATTAGGTGAGAGTATATTTTTGTGAAATAAGAAAAGAATAATGCTTAAGCTAATCAAATAACAAAAGGTAAAATACCTCTATAATTTGACATTAAGAAGGAATTTATGTACTTCTTTTGCAAAAAGAAGGGGCACATGAAAAAGAATTGTGTCAAATTTCAGAATTGGTTTAAAAAGAAAGGTAATCCATTCTCATTTGATTGTTATGAATTTAATATGGTCAATATTTTTTATAACACGTGGTGGATTGATTCTGATTCTATAATCCACATTATAAATTCCTTGTAGGGTTTACAAAATCCAATAAAGCCGGTGGGAAGTGAACAAAGTATCTTTTTTGGAAATAAGATCTGTTCACGTGTGGAGGCAGTTGGGACATACAGTTTGATTTAAGTAGTGGCTTTATTTTGAATTTGAAAAAGATTTTTTATATTTCAAATTTCTCAAGAAATTCGATATCAGTTTTGAAACTTGTACCTTTTAGATATTTCATTATATTTTCAAACTCATATTTTAGTTTAGTTTATAAGTTTGATATTATTAAAAATAATACATTATCTGGTAGTCTTTATTGTATAAATTTATAAAATAATACTTCTTATAATATTGTGCATGTTGACGTTGGCATTAAGCGATATGTCGTGAATGAATATTTCTCTGTATTATGGCATTCGAGATTAGGACATATCTCAATGGAAATGATTAAAAGATTGGTAAATAATGGAATACTTAGTTATCTAGATTTTATTAATTTTGAGACATGTGTAGACTGTATAAAAAAAGTACACTAACAAAATAATGAAAGATGATAAGAGAAGTTTGGACATATTAAAAATCATACATACGGATATTTATAGTGCAGACATTGACTCATATGGTCCAAGGTATTTCATCTCCTTTATTGATGATTATGCACGATATATATACTTCTACTTGCTTCATAATAAGAGTAATGTATTAGATATTTTTAAAATATTTGAAGTTGAAGTAGAGAAAAAATATAAAAATAGATTAAAATCGTAAGATCAAATAGAGGTGGAGAATATTGTGACAGATATACTAATGATAATTTGCAAAATTTCTTTAAGAATATAGAATAGTTGTCAAATATACTATGTCGGAATTTTCAGATCAAAACAGTGTAGTAAAAAGAAGAAACCGAATATTGTTGGATATGGTGCAGAATATGCTTTGCAGTTTCAATCTTCTAATATTATTGTGGACTGGTTGTTCCAAACTCCTTTTGAGTTATGAAAATGTTGGAAATCGAGTTTACGACATATACATATGTAGCGATGTCCGTTTGATATAAGAGCTTACAATCCACAAGAAAAGAAGTTGGATCCAAGGATCATAAGTGAGTATTTTATTGGATATGTTGAACGGTCTATAGGATACAGATTTTACTGTCCATCTCACGATATTAGGATTGTGAATTCAAGAAATACAAAATTTTTTGAGAATGACTTGATGAGTAGGAGTAATCGATCTAGAAGTATAATTTCTAACAATAATCATTTAGATTTTTAACTTTTTATTTCATATAATAAATTGATTGTTGTACACAATACTCTTTAAGTTCAAATTGGTATTGAATAACCAATTGATATGGTTTCATAAGCTGTTGATATTATTCCAATAGATCATGATGTTCAAATTTTTTTTGAAATAGTTGAACAATATTCTTCTGTTGAAAATATTGATATAACATTAAGAAGATATACTAGAATAACAAAATCAATAATTTTTAGTGATTATATAGTATATCTACAAGAGTTTGACTATAATATTAAAGTCGAAGATGATCCTACAATGAAGTTGCAATGAATCTTATTTATGGTTTAATACTATGAAGAAAGAAATGAATTCCATGAGTTGTATTGCAGTTTAGGATTTTTTTGAGTTGTCTAAATGGGTGAAAGTATAGGATGTAAATGAGTCTTTAAGATAAAGAATGACTCATCAGGTGAAATTAAAAAAAATAAAGTAAGACTCATTGTTAAATAATTTACTTAAAATGAAGAAATTGATTATAGAAAGACTTTTTCTCCTATATGTAAGAAAGATTCTCTTCTTGTAATTTTGACATTAATTTTTCATTTTGATATTGAATTATAAAAAATGGATTTGAAAATGACTTTCCTAAATGGTGACTTAGAGGAGGTGATTTATATGAAATAATCTGAATAATTTTTCTCTAATAATTGTGAGTAATTGGTATGCAACTTTAAGAATCCATATATGGATTAAAATAAACCTCTTGTTAGTGATAATTAAAATTTAATGATATTATTCAATTATTTGGTTTTTAAGAGAATATTTGGGATCAATATAGCTATCAGAAAGTCAGTGAGAGTAATGTCTGTTTATTTATTTTATATGTGGAATATATTTTACTTGTATCCTATGATAAGGGTTTGTTGAATGAAGTAAAATAAATTTTCTCTGATAAATTTAAAATAAAAGATATGGGTGATACAATTTATTTGATTGGGATTAATATTTATTGAGACAGACTGCGAAGTATTTTAGGTTTATCGTAGAAGATCTATATCAATAAAGTTTTATAAAGATTTCAGATGTGTAGCACCTATTGTGAAAGGTGATAGGTTCAATTTGAATCAATACCCAAAAAATGATTTAGAAAGGGAGCAAATGACAACATTTAATATATTTCCGTTGTTGGAAGCCTGATGTATGCTTAGGTATGTATGAGACTTGACACCGCTTTTACGGTGAGAATGTTGGGAAGATATCTGTGTAATCCAGTTATGGATCATTGTTGAGTTGTCAAGAAAGTGATAAGGTATATTCAAGGTACCAAGAATTACATGCTTATGTATAGGCAAATCGACAATATGAAAGTATTGGGTTACTTTAATTCAAATTTCGTTGAATGTGTTGATTTACGTAAATCAACATCTAGATATGTATTTATATTTACTGATGAAACTGTATCCTAGAAGGGTGTAAAACAGACCTTAATTACTACTTCTACTATAGAGGTTGAGTTTGTTTTTTATTTTGAGATTATAAAGTATGGTATATAAATGAGAAATTTTATATCTGGATTTAGAGTGGTGGGTTCCATCTCAAGGCCATTTAAAATATATTATGGCAATTTAACTGATATTTTCTTGGTTACAAATAATAGAAGTAGCAATTGAAATAAATATATTGACATTGAGTTTTTAGCCATAAAAGAACGCATTAAAGGAAAGCAAGTGATCATTGAACACATTAGTATTAAATTGATTATCGTTGATTCTTTGACTAAAGACGTAGTACCATTGAGGTTCAAGGACCATGTAACTAAAATGGAATTAAATTTCATTACGTGATTTTCATTATATGGAAAATGATATTTTTAATGAAATTTCTATTTGTTTGTGACGTTTTCTCAAAAAAAAAATTTATGTACATATTTGTTGATTATTTTTAGAAAATTATTAATAGTTGGACCCAAAATAAATATAAGGTTTATTCATTAAGTAGTGTTATCACATTTGGTTAGTATCTTGAGAAATATAATACATTATATTAAGTGAAACATGTATTTGTTTCTTAAAAATACATTATATATGAAAATCATCAACAGTTGGACCCAGAATAAATATAAGGTTTATTCATTAAGTAGTGTTACTATATTTGGTTAGTATCTTGAGAAATATAGTACATTATATTAAGTGAAACATGTATTTGTTTCTTAAAAATATATTATATATGAAAGATACTACTCATTCATAGGAGATCTATCGCCAGGATTTATATATTTGTTTCTTAAAAATGTGAAAAGATGGGTTATCATATTAAGTGAAACATGGACCAAGTAAAAGAATATTGATTTTTCAACAAAAATCAAAATAAAACAAAATCAAATAAAATCAACTATAGTGGCCCATGTTTGCCTATTTTTTGGGTGACCACTTAGGTCCACTTTCTCTTGCATGGTAACCACTTTAAAATATTTTGATGGAAAATATCTATATATGTGTGATGCTTGAAGTCTAATACTCGAAATATACACAATTACTAAAGAGTATTAAAACTTGGAAGATCCAAACATGTGGATAATTTTGTAGAAATTCGAGCAATTGCAATTGACTTCATTTGTGGAAGGTTAGTTTTTAATCATTAATTTAGTTCCGCATTCGGTTTTCATACGATGAATATTTAACATGAAAAATCGATTTTAGCCCAATATTGTCTTCATCCAATATGCATTGAATTCGCTAGCTCCTTATGATTGTATCTTCCCTTGCAGTTTAATGCCCACTCCTTTTCCTTTGACTAAATATTTGTCAGAATGATATGTGGAGTAAGGGCAAATTTCATCCGACTGACTTGAGATTGTGTTGAATTTTAGAAATTGACAGTACCTCAGAAATTTTTCTGTCATTTCTATGTGGTGGCCGTGTTATGGACATCGGTTTTGCTTCTTACAACTTGGGCGTATGCACATGAAACGGGAGCATTGGTTTCCGAGTCAACATTTTATTCTAATGTTGCAAGCTATTTGACCGGAGGCTCACATACTTTCTCATTTCACAAACCACGATCAACTTCAGCAGAGCACAGATACAGGGTTTGGCGATCTGTGTTTCTTCTATTGCTTATGGAAGTTCAAGCACTGAGGCGGCTATACGAGTCAATATACGTGTTTAACTACAGCATTTCCGCTCGCATGAATGTTTTGGGCTATTTGATGGGTCTTTTGTAAGATTTCTGTCCGTGCTTCTTCTACACTTTTGTGCTGTGATAATCCGATTTCTGATTTTGTGTTATTTCATGCTTGATTTTATCCTCAAAAAATACACAAACGTGTGAATGGAGGTACAACAGTCTTCAATAACCACGCCCCTTATAGTGGAGGCGAATCAATCTTGGAGAACCTTGGCTACTGTTCCAACTTTCTGTTGTATTGCTTGAAGTGTTCTTCAAATGTACTAGTAATTTATTCTTTTAACAACACTAAAGCCTGAGTCTTATTAAACAAGATCAACTAATATATTTGTATCATTTTACTAGATTTAGTATAATATACTCCGAAGATAGAAGTAATTTTAAATCTACTCAATTTTCTCATTTGACTCAATCTTTTAATGTCAAAGATATAGTGTCTACATTGGTTGTGGTCTAGCATATTGTTGCAATTCATTAGTCTGCTTTGGGGATACTGTAAAGACGTATCATTTCATGCCTTAAAACTCATGGTATTTGCACTTACATAGCATAATTGTTTGAGGTCAGCTTCTATACAGCAGCACCGCTGTCACTTTGCTCTAACTCTGCACCAGAAGCATTTGAATTTGTCACAAATCGAGTTGCTGAGTTCGTTGTGAAAGGCAAGAATCAAATGCCGGTTAGGGAACATGACTTGTGGGGCTATGTGCTTCCTCTGACAAGGTTTGGCTGGAGCCAGTGGATTGGCCTGGCCCTTTTCTTGTGGGGTTCAGTTCATCAGTGCCGTTGTCACACGATTCTTGTGAGTTCATCTTTACATACCAGTACGTTCTATTGAATAGACTACATGTTTAATTTAACAAATTTGCTCAATGTATTCTTACCCTTCTAATATTGAATCACTACAAATCTAAAATAGATATATACAATGCAATACTTGTTGTGTACTCTTTTTTTTTTTGTTTATTTTTTCCCCTCCGATCCCAGCTGGTATTATTTTCGTTTGTGTTTCCCATTTACCAGCCCTCCAAGGTATTCTTCCCTACTTGCGGATGACTAAATCATAAAGGGTATTTTTTTCCCATGTGGATTGATTGCTGGAAACTAAAAGACTCAGCCGCACGGTAGAACAAGTAATCTCGGAGCATGATTATTTCTGATACTTGAATTTGATTGGAATACTAAATTTTGATCAGGGGAAGCTGCGAGAAGACAAGGAACACACCGCCGAGAATCAATATGTGATCCCTTGTGGCGACTGGTTCGACCTTGTTTCATCTGCCCACTATTTGGCTGAGATTGTAATGCTCTGTCCTCCCTTCCTCTCATGTGCATAATTTAGGGTCAAGTTCCATTTCTCTGTTTGAGATACAGTTTTAAAAGTAGTATTACTCAAACTATCAGTTTACTACAATTTTATAGTGAATGAAAATGTGACACATTATTATTATACGAGCCCACTCAATGAGAAAAGAATGAATAAAAAAAGAGTTCTCAACGGGTACCGTATTATATATTCATAAACTTAGATTAAGAGTAGTATTTTTCGAGTTTTAAACGGTAGTGTCTCAAATGTATTGCAGCAGCCCGTGCTTGAATCTCGGGTTTAAGGCTGCCGTTTTCTGTTGATGTAATGCAAGGTTACTAGAAAGAATTTCTCAGGGAAATGACCTTTGTATCTGGTTGCTTTGAAGGTTATATATGGTGGTCTTGTGGTTGCCAGTGGTGGCAGGGACCTTACAGTTTGGCTGCTCTTTGGATTTGTGGTAACTCTCCTTCTCAGTTCCTTAATGCTCCTTTGGTTTTGATTTGAAGTAGTTTTTTTGAACTCGAAAATGGCTAAATTTTACATTTGAAAAACAAGTTATTTTTGCCTTATAATTGCTTCGTGTTCCCCTTCATAATGCCCATTTGCCTCATATATATACACACTCACACGCTAGATTCAATTGATCATTTTAATATCGGATTTATTAGTATTTTTGTGATGTCCCACATCGGATGGGGAGGGAAACGAAGCATGTCTTATAAGGGCGTGGATATCTCTCCCTTGTGTTGCGTCTTGGGACCTATTGGGGGTCGCCACAACAAAACCCTGCGGCCTGTGTGGTTGGGAGGGGCAATATCCATCACGCTGTGTGCCTGTGTGGTTGCTGCGGATTCTGATAGTTGAGAGATTGTGTGTTTCTCTAGTGGACGCGTTTTGGAGGCGGTGGAGGCCGTCTGTCAGGAATAAAACCGTGCTCCAGTGTGGCAAAGCGGATAATATTTACAAGCGGATGCCCGGGGATGTTACAATTTTATTTGATAATAAGTTGATAGTACATAATGTTGGGCCATGCTTAGTGTAATATATTTGATCGTTTGTGTGGCAGGTAGCTAATCTCTCATTCGCAGCAGCAGAGACGCACCGATGGTATCGCCGGAAGTTCGACAATTATCCCATTAATCGCTACGCAATTATTCCGTACATTTACTGATTACGTGGCACAAAAAATGGCAGATGATGCTTCTTTAATTTCGAATGCTGTTATGGAGACGTTATCTAATGCAAGCTGTTAAGTTCTTCCACGCTGGCTGTAATTAAATTATTTCTTTTTTATAGAAATAATTAAATCTATGTTT